>RPOG01006048.1:4325-26897 GCA_008086565.1 Thalassoma bifasciatum
CAAAAAGAAGTTAACAGCAAAGATAGTTGGCTTTAAAGAGTCTTTTAAATTAAATCAAAGTTGGTCGGTGCAGGAGCGATCTGTCTGCCACGAGAGTCTTTAAGCACCAATCAGTCCATTAATCCACAGGGAACCAAAAAGGAAAACCAGTTCAAAGAAGAATGATTGATCAACAACAAATCTCTGCTATACCAGGCCCAAAAATCAAAAATTAAAGTGATCTCACTGGATCCAGGGAAGAGTTGATGTCAGGAAGCAGCTCCTTCGTTTTCCTCCGCGTGCAGCAGCACCAGGCTGTTGTTTACCTCCGTTGTCATGACGACCCACATTGAGCCGCTGTATTACTTTAATGAAATCTTTTTAAAGCTTTTTTTTTTCCTTTAAAGACCACGGTGGCACATATGTTAGTACAAAATGATGTTTGTGTGGCGTTATAGATGAACATGCACGCACTTCTGCGCAGCACTTTAGCGCAGCTGTGTTATAAGATCCACGCCCACCGTGAGTCTGTAGTCGGGCTAGAGGAAAAGAACCAAACCCAGTAGAGACGAGTAGAGTAGAGCTGGAACTGTAGAGTGGAAAAGAGCCATAAGCTTCAGCATGACCCTGAGAAAAAAGGAGCAACTTCATGAGAGAAAAGGTAACGAGAGATGGATGAATGAAGCTCCCTGAAACAGTGTGAACTTTATGTAAATATGACTTATTTTTTGTTTGACTTCTTTTCTTTTTTTTGGTAATTTCATAATTTTTTTTAATGCTTTGTGAAACATTTTAACTCTCTTTCATCCATTTTAACAATGAATAATTTATAGTTTATAAGCTTTTCCACCCCCAAATATTTGTATATGACTTCTTTAAAAATATATATATATGTTGGGGAAAAAATGAAAACATTTTTTCAGGCCCTAAGAAGAATAAAAATATCCTGACACAGGTTAATATGAATTTCCACCACATGAACCATTGAATTTAGGAGTAATTAACTTTTAAATAGGTGTTTACTGTAGTGACCACTATGCACCACAGGGTTAAACATCTTAAAACATTTGCATATAAGAAAAGTCCTTAAAGAAGGAATGTTAAAGCTCAATATGTAACATGACCCCAAATTTAACAAAGCCCTGAAATGTTAAAAAAAAAAAAAGCATTGAAACCTGAAATGTATTAAAACAAATATTGTTTAACCCAAAAAATGGGTGGGCAAATNATATATATGTTTTTTAAAAAATGAAAACATTTTTTCAGGCCCTAAGAAGAATAAAAATATCCTGACACAGGTTAATATGAATTTCCACCACATGAACCATTGAATTTAGGAGTAATTAACTTTTAAATAGGTGTTTACTGTAGTGACCACTATGCACCACAGGGTTAAACATCTTAAAACATTTGCATATAAGAAAAGTCCTTAAAGAAGGAATGTTAAAGCTCAATATGTAACATGACCCCAAATTTAACAAAGCCCTGAAATGTTAAAAAAAAAAAAAGCATTGAAACCTGAAATGTATTAAAACAAATATTGTTTAACCCAAAAAATGGGTGGGCAAATGGTTATTACATTTTGGGCTTGGCATCTGTTTCATTATAGACCAGTTATTACATTCGGGGTTATATTAATATTTTTTTAAAATACATTTAAGGTCGTTGTTACACTCGAGCTCAAACATTATACAGCCTCCATACTAATATTGGAAAAGGTTGGGAATCACAGATCTGCAACATCTAGAGCAGCGATTCCCAACCTGTGGTCCGTGGCCCCCTGGTGGGCCACGAAGGTACAGCAAGTGGGCTGCGAAATCATTTCCAAACAAGTATTTTATTGGAGTGTAATTATAAAAAGATACAAGGTACAAATAGAAAAATTAAGATACAAATAATAGCATTCAAAATGTTTAACTCGGTTAAGTTTTAAAGGAAATTAAAACAGTTCTGATTGTAATGTATGAAAAAAGTCCCCTAAGAAGGCATGTTATTCCTCTATAGATAGCATGACCTGAAAAAAAATGTAATAAATCCCAAATTTTCAAAAAAGTGTCAAAACTGTAACCGGAGGGCTGAGCCTGAAATGTAACGAAAAAGCATAAAGTAAAACCCAAAATATGATAGTGGCACCAGAATGTAACAAGTTGTCATAATTTGGGAAAAAAGTTACTACGTTTTCGGCTTAACATCTGTTTCATTATCTACCAGATATCACATTTTGGGTTTTATTACATCTTTTTAAATTAAATTTTGGGTCATTGTTACAAATGGGGTTCTAAAAAAAATGTATATAGCGGTATGTATTGGGTTGGAGGTGGGCCTCAAACATTTTTGAGCTTTAAAAGTGGGCCCTGATTTGGAAAAGGTTGGGAACCACTGATCTAGAGAGGTCGGTCCCCGTAAGTGATGATTATAAACATCGTCCTCATGATCCAGGGAAACCAGAACGTGTGTGTGTGTGTGTGTGTGTGTGTGTGTGTGTGTGTGTGATGGGTGGGACCACACATCTCTGCTTGCGTCTCTCTCCTTCTAGATCCCTCTCTCCACCTTCCTCTCCTCTCTGCAGCATCCTTCCTCCAGCTCGTCCAATCACGTGCTGAGGATGTGATCACGTGACCTGCTTCCTCCAATAGCTCTGCAGCAGGCACCGGCAAAAAGAGGGGAGTTGTCTCTCCTCCTCCTCCTCCTCCTCCTCCTCGTCTCCTCTCCTCCGTGCGTCAGACGGTGAGTCGATGGATGGCGGATCCGTGTAACGCGCTCTGACACGTTTCTTTGTGGTCGAAGTTCCTGCGGCGTCTCTCTCTCCCTCCTCGCTCTCTTTGGGATCAGAGGAGGGATGAACGGGGAGGTGATGGAGGGAAACCCGGCGCCGCAGCAGCAGCAGCACGCCGGTAACGGCTCCCACCTCCCTCCCCCTCCCACCATCACGCCGGCCATCCCTCCCTATGTGAAGCTGGGCCTGACCATCGCCTACACCATCTTCTACTCGCTGCTCTTCGCCTTCGTCTACGCCCAGCTCTGGTTGGTGCTGAGGTACCGGCACAAGCGCTTCAGCTACCAGACGGCGTTCCTGTTCCTGTGTCTGCTGTGGGCCGCCCTGCGCGCCCTCCTCTTCTCCTTCTACTTCAGGGACTGTGTCACCGCCAACGCGCTCGGACCCTTCGCCTTCTGGCTGCTCTACTGTTTCCCCGTCTGCCTGCAGTTCTTCACGCTCAGCCTCATGAACCTCTACTGCGCACAGGTCAGTGCCTCCGTCCTGCAGCCAGGTCAAAGGTCGCTGATGGGCGTGGTCAGACGTGCCACCTGTTGCCACGCCCACCTGTTACGCAACAATCAACCAGAAGGGGGCGTCAAACTAATTTATGCGACTGCTTTTTTATGACGACTTTTAGGTTGTGATCCTACGGAAGCCCATTTCAGCCAATTAGCAGAAAATAAAACAATGTAAACTTGGCTACGTTGAGATTTTTTAGGCCAATATCGAACAAAAAATTTGAGATCTTAAGTTAAAATGACGAGAAAAAAGTCAGAATTTTGAGACGTGAAGTCAAAGTCAAAAAAATCATATTATTGGAATGATATGTTAAAATTTTGATATTGAAGTTGAAAATATAAGAACTTGAATTATGAAATAAAAGATTGACATTTTAAGATAAAAAGTTGAAATTAAGAGAAAAAAACTCAAAGCTTTGGGATTAGAAGTAAAAAAATTTGAGAGGAAAAAAAAATAAAATTGAGATAATTAAGTTAAGAAATAAGAACTCAACTTTCGAGATTAAACATTGAAATTTTGAGGAAAAAAAAAAGAAATATTAAGATAGAGAACTCAAATTTTGAGATAAAAACTTGAAATTCTGAGATCAAATGTCAAAATTACAAGATTGAAACTCACAACTTTGAAAGTAGAAGTTCTAAAATTGAAAAAAAAAAAAAAAAAAAAATTTTGAGACGTGAAGTCAAAGTGAAAAATTTTGGGTAAAAAATCATATTATTGGAATGATTTGTCAAAATTTTGATGTTCAAGTTGAAAATATAAGAACTCGAATCATGACATAAAAGATTGACATTTTGAGATAAAAAGTTGAAATTAAGAGAAAAAAACTCAAAGCTTTGAGATTAGAAGTCAAAAAATTTGAGAGGAAAAAATTAAAATTGAGATAATTAGGTTAAGAAATAAGAACTCAACTTTCGAGATTAAACGTTGAAATTTTGAGGGGGAAAAAAAGAAATATAAAGACATAGAGTTGAAATTCTGAGATCAAATGAAATGAGATCAAATGAGATTGAAATGAAACATTGACGTTTTGAGATAAAAAGTTGAAACCTTGAGACATAGATTTGAAATTATGAGATAAAAAGCCAAAATTAAGAGATTAAACGCTGAAATTTTGAGGGAAAAAAAAGAAATATTAAGACATAAAATTAAAATTCTGAGATCAAATGTCAGAATGAAAGAATGAATGAAAATGTTAATTTTGAAAAATGTAAAAGAATTACACGAAGTAAACAGAGTTAAAACAGAGAAACTTTGCAATTTCGTGTTAAGTTAGAAGAAGACAAAGAAGCAACAACAACAACAAAAATAAAAATAAAAAATCTTTGCAATTCACGCAAAACAAAACAAAACAAACTTTAAATCACTTGATTTCCTTCTTTTACATTTTCAAAAAGGATTGGAAGGAAGAAAAACTTATTAATTTCCAAAAGTTGAAAAATTGAAAGAAAAGAATCAAAAGTTTGAGATTTCAGTTGAAAATATAAGAACTCAGATTTTGAGATGAAAAATTGAAATTCTGAGATCAAATGTCAAAATTACAAGATTGAAACTCACAACTTTGAGATAAGAAATTCTAAAATTGAGAGAAAAAAAATCAAAATTTTGAGACGTGAAGTCAAAGTCAAAAATTTTGGGTAAAAAAATCATATTATTGGAATGATGTGTCAAAATTTTGATATTTAAGTTGAAAATATAAGACCTCGAATTTTGAAATGAAACATTGACATTTTGAGATAAAAAGTTGAAACCTTGAGACATAGAGTTGAAATTATGAGATAAAAAGCCAAAATTAAGAGATTAAAACTCAAAGCTTTGAGATTAGAAGTAAAAAAAAAATTGAGAGAAAAAAAATCAAAATTGAGATTATTAAGTTAAAAAAATAAGAACTGAAATTTTGAGATTGAATGTTGAAATTTTAAGATTAAAAAAAATTGAAATTTTGAGACAAAGAGTTAAATTTCTCAGATCAAATGTCAGAATTACAAAGAAAAGAATCAAAATTTTGAGATAAAAAGTTGAATTTCTGGGATAAAATGTCAAAATTACAAGATTAAAAGTGAAAACTATGAGATAAGAAGTTCTAAAATTGAGAGAAAAAAAATCTAAATTTTGAGATATGAAGTTAGAATGAGAGATAAAATGTCTAAATATTTTAAATATGAGTCATAACTTTGATATACAGTTAAATTTCAAAACTCGAAGTCTAAATAATGAGATAAAAAGTTGAGATTAAGAGATACGAAGTTGAAATCTTGACATATAAAGTTGAAATTTTGATATTTGGTCAAAATTCTGGGATCAAATGTCACAATTACAAAGAAAATAATCAAAATTTTGAGATGAAGTGTTGAAATTATAAGACTGAATGTTAAAATTTTGAGATAAAAACATGAAAATTTGAGATTAAAAGTAAAAATTTCGAGATATGAAGTCAAAATTAAGAGATAAAATGACCAAATATTGTGATTTAAAGTCAAAATTTAGATTTGAAGCACAACTGCAAAATGAAAAGTCAAAATTTTGAGATAATAAAGTCAAAATTATGAGTTAGTAAGTTAAACTTTTGACAAAAGTCCACATTTCTAGATTTAATGTTGAAATTCTGAGACAAAAGTTCAAATTTTTAGATTTAAAGTTGAAATTTTCAAATTTTTACACATGTTTTGGCTTCTAACATAAATTTTGTTCAAGAAGGAAACGTAAACAAGTTCTTAGCTTTAGGACCTTCATGTATTTTGTCTCCTAAGAAAAGACTGCGGCACACGTTTTTATAACAAGGGGGGGTCGTTTTATTGTGACTGCACTTTTATATCGTTGGTTTTTTGGTTCTGAAAGTTTTACTCACTTCTTCTTCTCTTCTCTTCCAGGTTTACTTCAAAGCCAAGTCAAAGTACTCACCTGCTCTGCTCAAGTACAGGTAACGTCTGAAAGTCTGACATCACTTCTTTTTTTCTTTTTTTTGTCTCTTGTCCTTTGTGTGTTCAGGCTGGAGCACCAATCTCCCTTGACGGGACAATAAAGTAATTTCTGATTCTGATTCTGGGGGACACCAAGGCCCAATTCCAATTCCTTTCTTAACCCTCAATCTTAGTCGCCCTCAAAACCAAGTGTTCAGGTCTATCTTGTGACTTAGAAATGGGACACCCCTTAAATGCAAATGAAATTGTTGTGGACTGTCTGTCAGTTATTCCTTCGGTTAGCGTGATCAAAAAAATATCTGTATAAATAACACAACCACGGACATATTCAGCTGTCACAGCAAACCATAGTTTATTGAAAGGTAAACACCAGCTATAACTATCGTTACATAACTCTGCAGCTACAGGAGATGACATTAGCCCGGTCATCTTATACCATTATCAGCACAAGCATGTTATATAGGCTGTTATCTTGATAAAACAATTACATTACCACTGAGAAAAATGACCATTTTGTAACGTTTACTAACTTAAACGATAGCAACATGGCTTGTCCGCACCGGACGCTATTGACAAAAGATCGTAAAATAAAAATAAATGTTCTGCAACAACGAGGTAAATAATCCATAAAATGGGTCTAAACTAAGATAATACAATGGTTTTCCTAATATTTATATCTCCATTAACAAAGAAAATACTTAATTTGTAGCTCGCCTTCTCTGCCGCTTTTTACGCCATATTTACTGAAAATACGCAATGCATTCTGGGTGTTCCTTAGTCCCAAGGTTGGTGTCGGAGAATCTCAGTATTGAGGGAGAAACAGCCTCAAACTTAACCCTCAACCTTAACTTTCTGAGAATCCGGACAAACTTACACTTCAGGAGCATTTAGAGATTGAGGGTTAAGACAGGAATTGGAATTCACCCATTGTGTTGTCTATCATTTCTGTATTTTAGACTTTTATTATTGTCATTGTCTCTTGTCCTTTGTGTGTTCAGGCTGCAGCACCAATCTCCCTTGACGGGACAATTAAGTAATTTCTGATTCTGATTCTGATTCTGGGGGACACCAAAACTACACCTGAGGGCAGAGGATAACTCACCGTTTGCCCTTCTGTTAAACTTCAGAGCACAGGAGCTCACCTGTCTGTGATTCTCTACCTGCCCCCCCCCCCCCAGACTTCCTCTGTACCTGGTCTTCTTGGGCGTCAGCCTCCTCTTCCTGGTGGTGAACCTGGTCTGCGCCCTGCTGGTCAAAATGACCGCCGCCGACGTCAAGACCATCGTCCTGGTGAGAGTGACCATCAACGACAGCCTCTTCGTCCTCTGCGCCGTTTCTCTGTCCGTCTGCCTCTACAAGGTGGCCAAGATGTCGCTGGCCAACATCTACCTGGAGTCCAAGGTGAGTTTCAATGCTCCTGAGCGGTTACAGGAAATGACCTTGACCTTTAACCCCTGAGACGCCTGCCTGGACTATTCTGCTTATCTTGACCATAAAACGGTCAAAAAATGTCCCATGAGTCAGAGCTTAGGCCCATTTTTTTCCGGAAAACTTTGAATATCTGGTGTTATTTCCAATTTACTGCATGTTCTGTGAGAGAAAAACACTTTAAAGTGAAGAAAAACACAAAAAGAGAATTGGTTATTAGAGGTTTAGTGAAGAAAAAAACACTAGAAGTCGTTGGATGACGTCATCGCCCAATTTGCATAATCAGGCATTGGAACGTTATTGTAAGGAACTCTGGGGAAAGTTTCTTTTCTAATCTCTTTTTTTTTGAGGTTTTACTTTTATTTTATCTTCTTTTCATTCTGATGTTTGCATTCAGATTTCTGATTTGTTTCTACTTAGAAATCTGAATCAAATCAAAGAATTCTCACTGAAGCTCCCAGAATCTCTACACTGCAAAAACTGAAATCTAAGCAAGTTGCTACGTCCAGTTTTAGTAGGAGAAAGGAATAATGTTGTGGGAGAGACAAAAAGTGTATAATAAATGTCCTAAATGTTTAGAACTACAAATTAGATTTTTATTGGATTCATTTTACAGTGTCATTCCAAATGAGTGATTGAAAAGTCACAATCTTTTAGAGAAAAGTGGAAACTATGAGATGGTCAAGATTTCTTGATTTAAAAAAAAAAGTAGAAACTTGATAATTTTGACTTTTTATTATGAAGTCTTGACTCAATATGGGGGGAAAAAAATTTAAATCCTGTTTTTAATTTTCTGTATTTTTAACCAGCAGAAATTGGCTTTCATATTCATCTCTGTCTCTCTCAGCTTAATTAAAATTTAATCTGTTTATTTTTTCAAATTTCTAACTCATTTTCAGTGTCTTTTCTTTTGAGAAAAAGAGCTGATGTTTCTCTGCATTATTAGACAAAAAAATGACTGTTTTACTGAGTTTCTTCCCATTTTTAATTTTATTGTCTGGAGAAGATAAGATATATTTTTATTATTTTGAAGGTTGGGCGCAGAGGAGACTACCAGGCTCTTCAGAAACAATTTGGAATACGTAAAAAGGGATTTTTTAAAAGTCAAGGTAGTTTTCAAGACTTCGTATTTCTAGTGAATTTATTTCCCAGCGTGCGGCTGTGACTGGTTTTGAACGAGCGCTTTAAAGCAGCAGCTGCTCTAATATCTTCCTGGTCCTGTGAACCTGTGAACTACAGAGGATGGTGACTGCAGAATGATACACACTTTCACGTCAGTCAGACACTAGAAAAGTCGCCTAGGACGCCAGAAAAAGTCGCTAGATTTGTCGCTTTTCACATAAAAAAAGTCACCAAGGGGTCTGGAAAGTCGCCAGATTTAGCGAGAAAGTCGACGGCATCTCCACACAGAAAAAAAGTTTATATATCGGCTTCATTATGGATGTTGACCTTCGACCTGCAGGGGACGTCGGTGTGTCAGGTGACGCTGATCGGCATCATGGTCGTGTTGTTGTACTCGTCGCGGGCTTGTTACAACCTGGTGGTCCTCGCCCTCACCGACATCGAGACCATCAACTCCTTCAACTACGACTGGTACAACGTCTCGGACCAGGTGAGGTGGCATCGGCGCCGTGACCTCCACGTTTTGAGGTTTTTCCAAACTCTGACGGGTTTCTCGCTTTTCTTCCTCAGGCCGACCTGCGCTCGTCGCTCGGAGACGCCGGTTACATCGTGTTCGGGGTGATTCTGTTCGTCTGGGAGCTTCTGCCCACGTCGCTGGTCGTCTTCTTCTTCAGGGTCAGACGGCCGCCACAGGAACGGGTGAGTCACCTCCTCTCGGCTCCTGGCTCCTGGTTCCCAGGCATGAAAACGGGTCAGGGGTGAAAAAGGTGAGAAGTACAAAACCCCTTAAGAAAACTTTGAATATGTTGCATTTAAAAGCATCAATGCAGCAGAATTGAAAGACAGTTTTATATAAGCTCAAGATTTTGACCCCATTCTTCAATTTTGACTTAATCATATTTTTCCATTTTTATCACAAAACTTGACTTTCAATCTCATTATTTGCCTTTTGTTTCCAAAATTTTTTATTTTTTATCTCATAATTTGACTTTTTATCTTGAACTTTTGCTATTTCCTCAAATTTTCTTCTCTTTTTTTTCTCAAACTCTGACTTTTTTGTCTAAATTTGCCTTTTTTTTTTTCTGAAAATCTTGAATAAGCTCTAAATTTGACACTTCTTTCTTAAAATTTAACATTATTATCTTATTAGTAGTTTTTATCACAAATTTCAACTTTTTAAGGCCGGGAAAACTTTTAAAAATTACGATACCTGGTAGAAACGTTTCTCTCATCCTTACACTAAGGTGGTATGATGATGTCATCTGGCTGCATGGTGTTCAGGTGTTTTTTTTCTGAGAAGTTAGTTTCTCATTAGTTATTGGACGTTAAAAACCGTGATATAAGTTTCGTTTTACGATAGTTGACAGCTGCTGTTAGTGAGTAGTTTTTATCGGGGATATAAGAAACTTCAGGAAAGAGCCAAAAGGAGACTAAACCTCCTGAAGAAGAAGAAATAAATATTTTTATTTCTCTTTTTTACTTGGCTCCACCGGAAATTCTCTACTGCGCAGACTCTGACTGCACAATGGCGGCTAGAGAAACGGGGTTTTTTGGCTTCAAAATCGTAGAACGGTGACAGGAGGAGCCACGCTGTTTATTCTATATACAGTCAATGGTTCTGATCAGTGATGTCGTCCTCAGAGCGCCGTGGGGATACCGAACCACGTCCTGTCCTCCAGAGGTTACTTCTTCGACAACCCTCGCCGCTACGACAGTGACGACGACCTGGCGTGGAGCATCCCTCCCCAGAATGCATCAGCCAGGTAAGAGCGCCATCATTGTAGTAGGGGTACAACGGTACAGATGACCCACGGTACGGTCCGTGTAAAAACTGCGTCCTCATTACCCACGTAGGCTGTTAGTGTAAAATAAAAAGTGATAAATGATTTAGGGGCTTTTATGAATTTGGTAAAAGTAAACAGCTCTTTCATGATGAAGTGAGCAGATTTACCGCTGTTTCTTTCCTGTCACTTCACTTTTATCTCTGGGACCGTTTCACATTTTTGTTGTTGTGTTGTAGTTGAGCTGATTTATTCCAGTAGGTGTCAGTAATTCACCTCAACCTGAGCGCCCCCAAACTGACAAACGCCATTAGCGCCGTGCATTGTGGGAAACAGTCATTTTCTCAGTCTGCAAAGGACCAGTCTACCTGGCGTGGGGGGAGGCCAGACGCTGGATGGCCAGAGAAGAGAAACAGAGGTGAGGCCAGAGAAGAAAAACAGGGATGAGGCCAGAGAAGAAAAACAGAGACAAGGCCAGAGAAGAGAAACAGAGACGAGGCCAGAGAAGAGAAACAGGGATGAGGCCAGAGAAGAGAAACAGGGATGAGGCCAGAGAAGAGAAACAGAGACAAAGCCAGAGAAGAGAAACAGGGATGAGGCCAGAGAAGAGAAACAGAGACAAGGCCAGAGAAGAGAAACAGAGACGAGGCCAGAGAAGAGAAACAGGGATGAGGCCAGAAAAGAAAAACAGAGACAAGGCCAAAGAAGAGAAACCGGGATGAGGCCAGAGAAAGGGACAGAGAAGAAAAACAGAGACGAGGCCAGGGAAGAGGAGAGAGATGAAAAACAGAGACAAGGCCAGAGATGAGGCCAGAGAAGAGGAAAGAGAAGAAAAACAGAGACGAGGACAGAGAAGAGAAACAGGGATGAGGCCAGAGAAGAGGAAAGAAGAAAAAGAGAAGAGGAAAGAGAAGAGGAAAGAGAAGAAAAACAGAGACCAGGCCAAAGAAGAGGAGAGAGAAGAGGAAAGAGAAGAAAAACAGAGACGAGGCCAGAGAAGAGGAAAGAGAAGAAAAACAGAGACGAGGCCAGAGAAGAGGAGAGAGAAGAGGAAAGAGAAGAAAAACAGAGACGAGGCCAGAGAAGAGGAAAGAGAAGAAAAACAGAGACGAGGCCAGAGAGTCAAGAGGAGACAAGGACACGTTTTTAAAGATCTTAACCCTCTTGGGAAACAGTACGCCAGGTAGACTGGTCCGTTACAGACTGAGAAATTTTCCCGGATCAGTAGAAACATCCGGGAACTTGTAGTTTACTACAGATCTACCAAGTTTTCACAAACTGATGCTACAAACTGAATTTCAGCAGAAGGAGGAGGAGGTTTGGAAAACAGCCAAAGAAAACAGAAATCAGTGAGATAAATGTCGTTTTAATCTCTTTTTTTTCCGGCAGTCTCTCCTCAGATTGTTACGACTGGAGCAGCCGCCACAGCAGCTTCACCGTTCACACCAATGGGGACGAGCAGCGCCTGACCACCGCCGCCGCCGCCGCCGGAGAGCTCCACCCTTACCCATAAGCCCCCTCTCTTCACTGTACAGCACCACTCTGCACTTTGACTCACATCAGTTATTTATTGTGTTTTCATCCTCGCTGGTGTTAAAGTTTGTAAAGTCACAGTGGAGATAGAAGAAAAAAAAAAAAAAAAAAAAGCACGTTGAGCGGCGGCGGCGGCGCTTCGTCCACCATGTTGTTGTGAATGTTTCTGAGCTTTTCAGCAGAAACGACTCAGAAAGTTGAATCGATGTAGCACTTATTAAAAACATGAATCTCTCTGCAGAAAATCTGACGACTAAATAAAATCAAATTCAACTTTGTTTCACCTAATATTTGAATTTAAACTCCTGAAAAAGTTTTAAGAGACGAGAGAAAAGAGTTATTTAAAAACTGTAAATATGAAAAAGCAGACAGAAAAATACCTCTGTGTTCATTTCAAAGTATCAACTTATTTATCTTTTTTAGCTTTGATTGTTGGATTATTATCTTTTCAACCTCTGACACTAGAAAAGTGAAATGTTGGTGACTATGATTGTGATTTTCAGACTTTCGTTCTGTTGAGCTTTTTGTTGTTTTGTTGTTGTTTTGCAGTGAACACGTCCAGAAAACTCTATATTTCTAACAGGTTTTGTAAAGTATTTGTACAGCTGCAGTTTCACTCCTCGTGTATTTATTCATCGGTTCTTTGTGACGTGTGTCGTGTTCGCACAAAAATCACGTTTCAATAAAACATTTCTTCAAATAAAACATTTCTTGATTGTCATGACAAATGAAAAAAAAAAACTCCCCAAACTTTCTTTATTGTCTCTTTCTGTGTTTCCTAACCTCCGAAGATTTATGACAATATTTGTTTCTTTATGAAAAATCTAAAATAAATAAAAGCACAAGATTCTACAAAAATACCCAAAGATCCTTTAAAACGATAAAGTAGCTTCATAACAAACGTTTATCTAAAATAATCCTTTACTGTTGGAAGGGAACATTTATATAATAGGAACATAAAAGTGGTGAAAAAAAAAACTGTCTTTATTGAGTTTTGTTTTTTTTCATCAGCCTATAACCAAGTTGAAATTTTGACATAAAAATTTAAAATTGCGACTTTTTATCGAAAAACTTGAACTTATCTCAAAATTTTTGCTTTTCCATCTCAAAATATAAATTCAATCTCAAAGTTTTGCTTTTTTATATATTTCCTGTTTAGTTCTGATACATTTGACTTTATATTAAAGTTTTGACTTTTTATTTCAAAATCTCAACTCATGTCTCAATTTGTAAAATTTTTAATAAAATTTCGACTAAATTTTTCATTGTTTTAACTTTTATCTCAACATTTTTATGTTTTATCTCAAAATATAGACTATTTGGAAGTGTTTTTTTTCTTTTCCGATAGTTTCAACTTTCTTTCCAGAATTTTGAGTTTTTCTATAATTTTTTGTTTTTCATTTCAAAATTTTGAATTTGTATCTTGTAATAGACTAATCACTAAATTGTGACTTAGACTTCAAATTTTTGTTATTCATCTCAAAAATCTGACTCTCAAACTTTTTACTTTGGTTAATGAAATTTTTAATGAATTCTCATCATTTTGACTTTGGGTCAAAAAAAATTCAAGATAAAAATTTTTAATCTTATCTCAAAATATTGACTTCCAAAACATTTTTGTCTTTTCTTATAATTTTGTCTATTCATCTCAAAATTCTAAGTTAATCTATAAATGTCGGTTTCAATAACAAAAGTAACACTTTTTATCATGTGACTGATTTTTTATTACAAATGTTGATGTAGTTTTCAAATTTCGATTTTTCATTTGAAAGATTCATCCTTCCCAAAATTCTGACTCATCTCAGAATTTTACTTTTTATCCCCAATTCATAATTGTATGGAATAATTTTTGCTTTTATCCAAAAACTTTGAATTAATCCTACAATTTTGGCAATTTTTATCTCAAATTTTTTTACTTTGTTCTCAAACTTTGACTTTTCATTACGAAATTTTGATTTAGTTCTTGTAATTATGACAGTTTCACCTCATAATTTTGACTTTTATCAGTCATAAGCTTCCACAATAAAGTTTATTAGTTCAGTGATAAATTCAGAGATTTCACAGTTTTTATTATTCCGCACATGCTCAGTTTGAACACGTTCACATTTGTGAAACAAAATCATTCACAGTTTCAGAGACGAGTGAAGTTCAGAAATATTTATTTCTCTTTTCAAATAATAAATATACTCAACAGGTCACACGTCAACATGGTGCAACTATTTTAAACTCAGAGGATCCGAAAGAAGAGAAGAAACTTTTTCTGCCTTTAACAAACTGAGAAACAGAGCGAAGAGCGGGAAACGTCTTTTTTCATCTTTTTATAAATATACTTTAGCTTTAAGGCTGACGGGCGGCGAGCAGGACGTCCAGCTGCNCACACACACACACACACACACACACACACACACACACACACACACACACACACATTTCCCCCTCATTCAGTCTCACGTCCAAAGAAAGAAAACACACTTTTATATTTCAGACTCTTTCTCCATCAAAGGCTGAAAAAAGCAGAAATAAAAACAAAAGTGATTGAACACACTTTTATAAACCTAACCATTCTCCAGCTCAATCCTTTCAAAATAAAACAGTTTATTTTTCACAAATTTAATTTGAAAAGTCTGAATTTTGGATTTTTTGTTTTCTTCTCTTTAATTTTTCTGCAGAAAAAGCTGCTCAAGAGTTTTTTAGTGATAATATTTGGAGTCTTTGTAGTAGATTTCAATAGATTTACTTTTAGGAATACGACTGGAATTTGACGGAGAGTTAAACATCAAAATAACAGACGCCTTCGGAAAAAGCTGCGCTGACTGTGTTAGAAATGAAAATAAACAATTAGAACAAATTTATAAAATAAAGTCAATTTTACACAAAAGAAAAACCCCACAGAGACAATGCCTTAAAATGTAAAAAGAAAAAAAATAATATTAAACTAGTTACTGTACGAGAAAGAAGTTTTTTATTTTCTGATAATGCAGCTGTGATTCTCAAGAATACGGTCGCAAAATTTAATAACAAATTTGTAACACTGAAAAAATTTTGAAAAATTGAAAAAAAAAAAAAGTCGTAAATACACGATTAAAAAAACGTGGTCGTAAATTTATGATAAAATTGTAGGATTAATTTGGGGGAGTGATTTTTTGTTTAAGTGTGTGATTTTATTTTTATAAATATATTTTTTTTTTCAAATAACATTTTTGCATTATTTTTATAATTATCAATTTTTTCCTTTTTGTTCTTGTTATTCCTATATTTTTTTTATTCTGAATTCATGGCATTCATGTTACTCTGTTTTTCTTTATGAAGAAATGAAAAAATAAAAAATGGATCAAAAAAATAAATAAAAAAATTGTAGCTTTAAAATTTCAATCTACCGTTTAACAATATTAAAGTGAAAATTTGAATTTGTTGGGGGTTTTTTTACCCTTGTTACATCGAAAATTTGAGATTGAAAACTCTAAATTTTGATTTCTTTATTTCAAAATTTCAACTTTTTATCCAAAATCTCAACTTTTCCCTCAAAAATTTGACTTAATTTGAGCCAAAAAACAAAAAATCTCACCGAAGCCAAGTTTTCATTTTTAATTTTGTTTAACTCAACATTCTGAACTTTGTGATTTTTCCTTTTCAAAATAAAACAAACAGGAATAAAAGTTAAAAAAAAAAATTAAGTTGAGAACTTGAACTACGAATAAAAAATAATTATTAACCAATAAATAAAAACAAAGATGTAAAGTTAAAAGATTTAAGTTTTAATTTCACAACTTTTACAAATTTATTCTCATATTGTGCGACTTTATTTTGTTAATTTTACAATGATTACGACTTAAGTTTTTTAATATTATAACTAGTAATGAGTTTATCTTGATATTATTTCTTTTTTTTCTTCTTTAAGAACTCCAACTTATCATCAGAAATGTAAAACTTTATCTCTGTGGATTAAATCATTTATTCTTGTTACATAACTTTTTTGTTTCCACTTCATCCTGTGAGAAGAAACTCAGGCGAGAGGGAGAGAAATCTTAAACTCTGAACATAAAGACATTTTTTTAAACATTTTCTTTTTTCTGTGCATTTCTCACGTTAAAGGAAAAAAACAAAAACAAAACAAAGCTTCATGATTAAAGAAAAGCAGATAAATTATAGGCAACTTATAAATCTTTGGTCCAGACGTTTTTCTATCGAGGCGTCAAAGTCTGAAAATAAAACATCATAAAGTGTAATTCCTCCGACGGCCTCTAGGTCCACACAGCCACTGTACAGTTTTCAGAGAACGACCAGCAGGGGGCGACGCCACAGAAAATTCTGCTTGTTTTACGTTTTTTAAAATATTTCCTTATAACCAGAAACAGTTTCTCCGTTCAGGCAGCAGAAAAAAAATTAAAACCTCGTCTGTTCAGTCAGCGTGGAGAGTTTGGAGGCTTTAAAAAAAAAGATTCTGGTTAAAATAAAAACTTTTAACTTCTGAGCTGAAATCATAAACTTCTTCAGAGACAGCGCTTAAATAAAACTCGTGCTTTAAGACAACACGGCCAAAAAAAACAAAAAACTTTGATGAAATAATCAGCAGCAACACAACACACACACACACACACACACACACACACACACAGAATCAAATTACCGCAACAATAATTCTGCCGTTTTTGAAACCAGGCTCCTGATTTACGTCTAAATGACTGACGGGTACAAAAAGTTAAAATCCGACTTTTTCCCAAAATTCCAACCTTTTTCTCGGATTAATGAGTTTTACCTCAAATCTCCTGTATTGAAAATTTGGGATTCCCACTTTCAAACTCACAGCCCCTGACCTTTTGTTTATTTTCCAGAATTCCAGCTTTGTTTCTCAGAATTCCTGATTGTTGTCAAAGAACTCAAATTTTCTTTCTCCAGACTTCAGACTTGAAATTTCAACTTTTTTCAAAGAAATCTAACAGCTTTCTCAGAATTCAACTTTTTTCTCGGATTTCCCAGTTAAACTTCAAAATTCTAGATTCTTATCTCAGAATTCCAACTTCAAACTCAAAATTACTGACTCAGAACTCAGAATTCCTGACATTTATCTCAGAATTTCAACTTTGAACCTCAGAATTCCTGACTAATATTTCAGAATTCCTACTTTTATCTAAGAATTTCAACTTTCTTTTCTCGGAATTCCAAACTCAGAACTCGGAATTCCTGAGTCAGATCTTGGAATTCCTGACTAATATCTCAGAATTCCAACTTTTTTTCTTAGAATTGCCACCTAAGAACTCAGATTCCTGACTTTTAACTTAGAATTTAAATTTTTTTTTCTCAGAATTCCAAATTCAGAACTCAGAATTCCTCACTCTTATCTCAGAATTTCAAAATCTCAACTTTGAACCCTCGTAATTCCTGACTGTTATCTCAGAATACCAACTTCCTTCTTAGAATTCCCAAATAGGCACTCATAATTCTTTCTTTTTTCTCAGAATTCCAACTTTTTCTCAAAATTCCAAAGTCAAAACTCAGAATTTCTGACGAATATCTCAGGATTCCTACTTTTTTCTTTGAATTCCCAACAAAGAACCCCAAAATTTTGACTTTTATCTCAGACTTTTCAACTGTCTATTCTTTGAATTCCAAACCCAGAACTCAAAATTCCAGACTCAGAACTCGGATTTCCTGACTCTTATGCCTGAACTCCAACTTTCTTCTTAAAATTCCCAAATAAGCACTCATAATTCTTTCTTTTTTCTCAGAATTCCAACTTTTTCTTAAAATTCCAAAGTCAAAACTCAGAATTCCTGACTAATATCTCAGAATTCCTACTTTTTTCTTAGAATTCCCAACTAAGAACCCCCGAAATTTTGACTTTTATCTCAGAATTTCAACTTTCTTTTCTCAGGATTCCAAACTCAGAACTCAGAATTCCTGAGTCGGATCTTGGAATTCCTGACTCTTATCCCAGATTTTCAACTTTGAACCTCGGAATTCCTGACTAATATCTCAGAATTCCAACTTTTTTTTCTTAGAACGGCCAACTAAGAACTCCGATTCCTGACTTTTATCTCAGAATTTAAACTTTTTTTTCGTCAGAACTCAGAATTCCCGAGTCAGATCTTGGAATTCCTGACTCTTATCTCAAAATTCCAACTTTCTTCTTAGGATTCCCAACTTAGAACTCTCTTCTTTTTTAATGAAGAATACCAACTACTTTTCCCAGAATTCCTGACTTCTTTCTTAAAATTCCAACCTCATCTTTAGAAACCGAATTCTGACTTATTCCTGGGAATCATAACCGTTACAATAATAAATTAAATATTTGACCTATTGTTTTTTTTGTATTGGCCCTAATGGTCTTCCATACTTTAGAGCCTGTTTCACTGCTTTTTGCACCAATCAGACATTTAGACGCGGAGGATCCAGGTTCAAAAGCGCCAGAATTCCCTTTAACGTGGCGTAAAGTCAAGTCGCCACCAACGCTCCAAAGCGCCCGCCGTCATCACTGACTTCAGTTTCCTTGTTAACTTTCATCCGTTCCTTCTTTTTTACCGCGTTAAAAACATCAGTCTGCTCCAGAAACATCCAGATAAACCAGTGTCTGTTCGCCAGCTCACGCCGTCGAGGGCGGCGCCAAAGACGAAGCCTGAAAGGTCAAAGGTCAAACACGAGCAGGTTGGTCCCCGTTTTCAGGCTCCGAGCTACGACTTTACCTAAAAAAAAAAAAACAGAAAAGAAAGAGAAGAAATGAAAGAGGCAGCAGCGAACAGTCCGTCCTGACGTAACAAAAAGTTCCTCTTCGCTTCACGAGGGCGTGGCTGTGATGTCATCAGGGGGCGGAGCCAGCGCAGGGAGAAACGGACGTGATTTTTCTGTCATTTCCTCCGCTGGTTCGTTTTTTAAAAGTTAGTCACGACCACATCACGTGACTCCAGGTGTTAGAGAGCGTCGAGTTTATAAAAAGGTCAAAGTTCATCTCAGGCCATGGAAAATAAACCGCTGACGACGGCGAGAAGAGGCGGCGGCGGATTGGACATTCAAGATCGATCAGAGTGAGGAGGAGGAGGAGGAGGAGGAGGAAGAGAAGGAGGAGTGTCACAGGGAGCTGAGTGTCTCTCTGAACCTTGAGTCCATGAGAAAGTTCTTCTTGGCGAGGATTTCTCTCCTGTGGTTCCCTGTGTGCTGGCTCCGCCCCCTGACCAGGTGAAGCGTCACTTCCTGTTACCTGTTGTCTTTGAGCAGGAGGCGGAAGTTGTGCAGTTGCTGGATGCTGGTGGACAACCTGAGGGAGAGAGAGAGAGAGAGAGAGAGAGAGAAGGAGAGAGGGTCAGACATGCTGACCCTATAGGCTGCAGTGTAGGTCATAAGCTCCGCCCCCTGGTGTCTGGCTGCAGTATAGGTCATAAGCCCCGCCCCCTGGTGTCTGGCTGCAGTATAGGTCATAAGCCCCGCCCCCTGGTGTCTGGCTGCAGTATAGGTCATAAGCCCCGCCCCCTGGTGTCTGGCTGCAGTATAGGTCATAAGCCCCGCCTCCCCATGTATTCCAGATATGAGCCGGGAAAACTTAAAAAAATTACGATACCTGGTAGAAACGTTTCTCTCATCCTTACTCTAAGGTGGTATGATGATGTCATTTGGCTGCATGGTGTTCAGGTGTTTTTTTTTCTGAGAAGTTAGTTTCTCATTAGTTATTGGACGTTAAAAACCGCGATATAAGTTTCGTTTTACGATAGTTGACAGCTGCCGTTGGTGAGTAGTTTTTATCGGGGATATAAGAAACTTCAGGAAAGAGCCAAAAGGAGACTAAACCTTCTGAAGAAGAAGAAATAAATATTTTTATTTCTCTTTTTTACTTGGCTCCACCCGAAATTCTTGGCTTCAAAATCATAGAACGGCGACAGGCGGAGCCACGCTGTTTATTCTATATACAGTCAATGGTTCGTACGCGGCGTGCTGAGCGGCGTGCTGAGCGGCGTGCCGAGCGGCGTGCCGAGCGGCGTGCTGAGTGGCGTGCGTACGTGAGTACCGTACCTGCCGAAGCCGTTGAGCAAGGCCACGATCTCCTGGCGCGTCAGCTGGAAACCTTTGGAGGGGCTGTGCTCTGGAAGCTTCTGGATCTCCTTCTCAGAGAACAGGATCTTCAGAGCGGTGCCTAAACCCTGAGTCTGGACAAAGATGAAGGAGAAGAAGAAGAAGGTCGTCAGGGCGACGAGGCAGGAACCAGGAAGTAAACTTAAGATACGTGATCATGAACCAACACCCAGAGAAGTTCCTGCGCCCAGAGGCAGAAAATCAACTCCTGGGTTTCACTTGAGCGTTAGCCTTTAGCTCCTGTTTTAGCCTTTAGCCCCTGTTATAGCCTTTAGCTCCTGTTTAGCCTTTAGCTCCTGTTTTAGCCTTTAGCTCATGTTTAGCCTTTAGCTCCTGTTTTAGCCTTTAGCTCATGTTTTAGCCTTTAGCTCATGATTTAGCCTTTAGCTCCTATTTTAGCCTTTAGCTTGTTTTAGCTTGTGATTTAGCTTGTGTTATAGCTTTAAACTCATATTTTAGCCTTTAGCTCATATTTTAGCCTTTAGCTCCTGTTTTAGCCTTTAGCTCATATTTTAGCCTTTAGCTCCTGTTTTAGCCTTTAGCTCCCGTTAATGCTTTTAGCTCCTGTTTTAGCCTTTAGCTCCTGTTTTAGCCTTTAGCTCCTGTTTTAGCCTTAAGCTCCTGTTCTAGCCTTTAGCTCCCGTTAATGCTTTTAGCTCCTGTTTTAGCCTTTAGCTCCTGTTTTAGCCTTAAGCTCCTGTTCTAGCCTTTAGCTCCCGTTAATGCTTTAACTCCTGTTTTAGCCTTTAGCTCCTGTTTTACCCTTAGCTCATATTTAAGCCCTTAGTGCCTGTTCAAGCCTTTAGTTCATGTTTTAGCATTAAGCTCCTGTTTCTGGCATATAGCTCATATTTTAGCCTTCAATTTTTTAGTGATTAGCTTATGTTTAAGCCCCTAGCTCCTGTTTTAGCCTTAAGCTCATATTTTAGCCTTAAGCTCCTGCTTTAGCCTTTAACCAAGTGTTAGCCCCTAGCTCCTGTTTTAGCCTTTGCCCCATGTTTGAATTGTCAGCTTGGATTAAGGAATCAATCTCGTGTTATTTTTTTTAGCCCATGATATAACCACTAGCAAATGTTTTAGCCTCAACTCATTTTGGAGCCTTTGACTTATGTTTTAGCCTTTAGCTCCTGTTTTAGCCTTTAGCTCCTGTTTTAGCCTTTAGCTCCTGTTTCAGCCTTTAGCTCCTGTTTTAGCCTTTAGCTCCTGTTTCAGCCTTTAGCTCCTGTTTTAGCCTTTAGCTCCTGTTTTAGCCTTTAGCCCCTGTTTTAGCCTTTAGCTCCTGTTTTAGCCTTTAGCTTGGTTAGCTGCTGCTCCGTAGTTTTAGTTTAGTCACTTTTGTTTCCTGATTTTTATCTCCAGACTGAAACAGGCCTCAGGAACCTTCGTCCTCTCAGGTGTGTGAAGTGTCTCACCTGTAGTTTTCCCCACAGGCGACATTTGCTGCAGCCGACACAGTCCATGATCCTGGAGATGTTCTTGAAGTGGAGCCTGAATTCCTCCTGGAACAGAAACGTTTTCATCGTTAAACTCGTTGAATATAACTAATATTATTCTTATTATTATCATTACTGTTATTAATATAAATCTATTGTTATTCTTGCTATTATTGTTATTATAATTATTAATATCATTATTATCACTACTATTACTGCTTTTGTTTTGTTTTATTTGGCACTTTGACTATTATTTATTTATGTTTTTAACGCTATGTGAATGGATTTTATATAATGCCTATTTTTACAAGATGTATCTGTATCTTTACCAAAAAATTAAAGAATAAAAAAAAGAAAAACAAAAAGAACGTGAGAACTCTGAAGTTTCACCTTCAGCGTTTTAGCCTCCAGTTTGTGTCCGGCGAACATCGACTTCTCATCAAAGTGCATGGGGAACGCCCTGTAAGACAAAAGTGGGAGGAGTCAGTCTGAGACCCGATGGTGGGACGTCTTTACGCTCCGATGGTGCGTTCGGGTCGGCGTCGTCTTACTTGAGCTCGTTGAAGATCTGCAGCAGCAGCTCCTTGGTGGCGCCGTCTTCCTGCGCGTTGCCCGTGTACAGGTTGACGAAGGCTCGCTCGAAGTACGGCGCCACTTTATAAAGCGCGCGCAGCTCGATGAGGTACAGGAAGTAGAGGTTCTTCAGGCGCCGCGTGCCCTCGCCCTTCGTCTCCGCCGTGTCGAAACGCTGCCTGAACTCCTGGATGTTCGGACCCCACACGGAGCGACCCCACCCCTCTGAGGAGACGAACCACAACGAGATATAAACATGTAACGTTTTTGGGTCAATGACAAAAAGAGGGTCTAAAAACGTATTTTTAAAAAGTTCTTTGAAAATGGATAAAAACATATTTCTGAGAGAAGAATTATGTTTTCTAACAGATTTCAGTGGTTGACCAACATTTCAAAGTTTTTAGGTTCATTATTTTTTAGTATTTTTAATTTGAGCACCCAAAAATGTCAGGTGGTGCAACCAAATA
>RPOG01006050.1:4432-26876 GCA_008086565.1 Thalassoma bifasciatum
GGCCGTGGGGCACCATCAGCTCTTCACCAACAAAGCACACCCAAATACAGTACCTACATCAAAACTAGGTAGAGGGTCTTCTCATTTTTGTATGACAAAACAACCACGAAGGGACTCGAACCCTCAATCTTCTGATCCGAAGTCAGACGCCTTGTCCATTAGGCCACGTGGTCATGAAAAGTGGCCATTGTGTAAATTGTTCCTTGCTCTCCATATACATGGTGTTGATTCAAAAGTTAGATTGACTCAATGACAGTCCTATATCATTCAATATAAGGAACCACTGAGAACAGTCAAAGTGGGAAATATTTTAGATCTGACCCCTGAAAGGGTCAATTTACTTTTCCTGGAACTCACACCATTCCTACTCCTGTCCACTTTTTCTTGGCCAGTATGGGGATTGAACCCATGACCTTGGCGTTATTAGCACCACGCTCTGACCAGCTGAGCTAACCGGCCGTGGGGCACCATCAGCTCTTCACCAACAAAGCACACCCAAATACAGTGCCTACATCAAAACAAGGTAGAGGGTCTTCTCATTTTTGTGTGACAAAACAACCACGAAGGGACTCGAACCCTCAATCTTCTGATCCGAAGTCAGACGCCTTGTCCATTAGGCCACGTGGTCATGAAAAGTGGCCATTGTGTAAATTGTGCCTTGCTCTCCCTAAACATGGTGTTGATTCAAAAGTTAGATTGACTCAATGACTAGTTGTTTTTTTTTCAAGACTAGGGAACCACTGAGGACAGTCAATGTGGGACATATTTTAGATCTGGCCCCTGAAAGGGGCAGTCCTTATTACCTGGAACTCACACCATTCCTACTCCTGTCCACTCTTTCTTGGCCAGTATGGGGATTGAACCCATGACCTTGGCGTTATTAGCACCACGCTCTGACCAGCTGAGCTAACCGGCCGTGGGGCACCATCAGCTCTTCACCAACAAAGCACATCCAAATACAGTGCCTACATCAAAACAAGTTACAAGATTATCTTCTCATTTTTGTATGACAAAACAACCACGAAGGGACTCGAACCCTCAATCTTCTGATCCGAAGTCAGACGCCTTGTCCATTAGGCCACGAGGTCATGAAAAGTGGCCAAATGTGCAAATCGTTTGTTCTTTACCTCCAACACGGTGGTAATTCAGAGGTTCGATTGACTCAATGTCCGAAGTCAGGCGCCTCATTAACAAAGGACACCCAATTAAAGTGCCTACATTAGAACACATTTGAGCTAAAAACAGTTTGAACAATGTTCAGTGACATACAGTTTTTATTTTCTTTACCTCTACATTGTGTTTACTTTAAAGGAAACCCAAAGACAAGAGGTTGAAGGTTTAGCTGATCCTTTTACTTTGCTCTTTGCTGGTGATGATTTTCTCCCCCTGTAGGAACAGCTGGAAGGTTTATGAAGGTCTAGTGAGTCTTGGTTTTGCAGAAAACACAGACGGTAGGCTGATAGCTCTTTTAGGGTGGGGCTATGCTCAGTTCTCAGACATCTGGTTGTGGTTTGTTTCTGCATGTTGCCAGTGGTTTCCACCAGCCGGAGCCTGAAAACGTGCGCGTTTATACGAGTGATATAAGGTGAAGTGAGTGTGTGATGTGGGTGAAGGAGGGTGTACGTCCTGTACTTGTTACTGGTGGTTTTTAGTTTTAGACGCATGAATCATGTCACTGAAGAGTTAGTCACACTGGAAAACAGAGGATAGGAAGAAACAGATGAAAATCAGATACATCCTGAAGTCAGGTCGCTACATTTGTTTTTAACAACAGTGAAATGTGTCGTTATTGTTGGGTGCAGTCACAGTCTAACATGTCAAAGTTGTATAAAGTCAAAACATATTATTCACAAGTTGGGTGGATTTTCAATATGAGCCATTAAGTGAAATTGCTCCATAGATTTTTATAATGGAAATTTTATTTGCTTTCCACACATACACAACTCCTACACCTGTGATTAATATCCATAAATGTTTTTGAGCTGTGAATGCACAGGCTGTGGTATCTGACAGTTTTGATATTAATTTCTTTGATGGTTAACAGTCTTTGAGGTGGAAAATAGAACTATGTCAAACAAACATATTAAACTGAGCCTATGTGATTCATTTTTCCCTCCACTGACCATTAATTCTCCACTGTACTTAACTCGTAGTTTTTTTTTTTTATTATTGTAGCGTCCACCTGAAGTTATAAACATCCACATCAGCGTGGCAGGGATTCACAACATTAAAGCTGGACATTAAATCACATTCAACGGGAAACAAAAGTGGTGTTAGTTCGTTTCAAAGAGGGTTGTACTGTCAGTGTACTTGCACTGTTGGGCCTTGAACGGTTCTGGGTAGAGTTTCAGAATGCAAAATGAAGAAATGGGTGTGGGACAAAAAATATTGAGGAAGCGATTTATTGAAAACCACAATTAAAGTGAAGTAGTTTGTTCATCAGTTGATCAAAAGTTTAAGACCACACCTAAAAAAAAACCCTAAAACAGAAATGAAAGTTTGAAAATAGACTCAGTAATAAGGTGCTCCACTGTTCTTGTTGATCACTTCAAATATGTGTTTGTGGGAACATTGCTCCAAGTAGTGAAGATGGTTTTGATCATGGCTGCTGGTATTGGCTTGTTATGTGGGAGCTTATCCTGATTGGTTGATTGATTCAAACTGAATCACTTTCTTGAAATATAAATATAAAGGTGTAGGAATTCTCACACAAAAAACAGACATGATTATTGAAGAATTATTCCAATTTATCCCTCTGGTGCATCAATTATAAAAGCATGCGTCAAGTTTTTTTTTTTTTTTTTCAAATATTTGATTTTTTTTCCTTTTTCTTTCTTTTTTTTTTAAACAGAATTATAGATAGGACAATGTTTAGTTTTCAGGTGATAATGCCAAATACAACCCAGACAGGGTGAGACAAAACCGTGATATAAAGCTTTTAATTTTGACCAATCACAATCAAGTCCTAAACAAAGTGTGATTAGCAGGAAAGGTCATAATATGGGTGATAAAATCAATGTTGTGGTTTTCTGTCGTTTATAATACAATCATCCATCTGTCATATTTATCTCTTTTCCTTTTTTTGGGATAATAATGGGACTATCTCAACCTCCTTAGGGCGCGAGGCTGACCACATCACCAGCCAATCACAGGGCTTACAATAGGGACGGACAAAGATTCATGCACACAGAAACAGCAAAGCACCTGCCCTGATAGGGAATTGCACCAAGAGTGATTTTGCTATGAGGCAACAGCACTTACCACTAAGGCTGGGCAATGAATCGCAAATTATATTAAATCACAATATGTCCTGCTGCAATACTCTAATCACAGACAGTGCAATATTTCTCTAATCTGAAATGTGTTGGTTACCAGAAACTTTTTCTTTTGTAAGTAGATGTTTTCTGCTCTATCCCAGTGTTACTCAATCCTGCAAAAAAAGGAGCCAAATTGTTGAAAACGACCTTGGCAAGAGCAACAATCTAAGTAGTGAAACGTGGCAAAAACTGCAAGAAGTAGCAATAAAAATAAGTTCAAGTTGGCAAAAGTTATTAAAAAAAAAAGCAAGGAAATTGGTGCAAAAGAGTGAAAAGTGACTGAAATGGGTGAGAAGCAGTCACTCACAGCAAAAAAACCCCCCAAAAAGTCATGGGTTATTTTCATGCTGTCAGTGTTGTTAAAGGTAGGGTTTGCAGAAATTTCAATAGGTTCCGTTTCTGTGTTAACAAACAGCATCCAAACTCATCTCCTCCTCCGTGGCTCAGCGTCAGCAGCTGCACATGCTCACTGCTCCCGACCGTAGATAATAGCATAGCTTACAGTTGTAGCTTCGTAAACACACCATAGACAGTAAAAAAACAGCCCTCTGAGCACCTGCAGCATCATGTGAGAGAAACTCAAGAGCTGCACACCTGACTTCCTGCAGGTAAATGAGATACGCTGTGGATATGGAATCATTCTTTGTCTCCCACTCACTATCAGCAAAACACAAAGCCACATGCACACTGGGTGCACTTACCTATCTTACCTACTTACCACTACAGCGCGGTGCAACTTTCATATTCAAACCAGTTTTCAAAATCCAGTTATTGTAAAAAATAGAGACTCTGAAGTATTTTTTTTTAAGTTATTTTTTCGGCTTTTTGTGCCTTTATTATATAGAGGAGGACAGTGGATAGTGTCGGAAAGGGGAGAGAGAGTGGGGAGTGACATGCGGGAAATTGGCCACAGGTCGGATTCGAACCCGGGCCGCCCGCTCGAGGACAAGCCTCATGGTGCGCAGCCATATCCACTCGGCCATCCGCGCCCCGTCTGAAGTATTTTAAAAATAAATTCCTGAGAATCCCAGATCGGTTAAGGTCTAGAATCGGATCTGAGAAACCTACCCATGGTTCTTTGTGAAAATATATACCTGAAAAATCCTGCTGATGTTTTCAATTATTATTTCCTCTTCTTTTAAAATCACATGCTTTGGTCCTCGAAACAGCACGTAGCTATCCATGGTGGGTGATCATCAGGGTGGTGTGACTGAATGCTCCTGGCTGCTGAGTGTGATAACCAAACTACTGGGTCACATAAACGGGACCAATTAAATACTAAAATCAAATTCAGTCCTTATTCCTGTTTTTCCATTTCACATTTTTGATCGGGGCCGAAAATTGAGCTTTAAAAAAAACAGGAATACTTTGTGTTGTTTGTGTTTCATGTTAGATTAAAAAACAAACAACAAGATGACTGGTCACTTTTTAAGTTTTTAATTTTTGATAGGCAATCAAAAATGGAAAGATCGAATGATACACAGATTGAGGAGGTGTCATCTTTGTTGTAGAGAAGCTTTTATTAAATTATTGGGGGAAAAGGGAGAGTGAACATGAAGCAATGACAAAAAAAGACAGTTTTTATAACTTGGTGTGAGTCTGTAACAAAGAGTGTGTGCTGCTCAGTGTGAAAGGGATGATAATACCTTGATGGGTATAAAAAATCAGGGACTCCTCTGAGACAGTGTTAAACATTACCAGGCTCTCTCTCTCTCCCTCTCTCTCTCTCTCTCTCTGTAACATTCTTTGGATCCTAATGTTTCCCATGTGTCGCAGAGATGAAGCCGAGACATGAAACTATGACAGTGCGAAGCAGCATGAGAGAAAATGTAGAGACAGACAAGAAACAGAAAACTGGAGGGAACACAGCGGAGAAGATGTTTTCATCGAGTCACATCTCATTCATCTTTTTCCTGTGGTTTTCCTCCAAGTCATCCGTCAGAAACAGAGACTAAAGACTGTATTAAATCCCATTCTCTTTCAAAATGAGGTTTTCTTTCTTTTTGAATGTAAATCTTTAGACTGAATCATCATCTCCTCGTTCTCCATTGACTCCCTCCTTTTCTTTTTCCCACAAATAAAACACACGTCTTTGATCCTGCAGACATGAAAGAACACGGCTCGCTCCAAACTTTGTGCCATGTGGTTGTTGCAAATTTAGTTACAGTTCTGTGCATGGAGGTTATGTACGCTCTCTAACCTTCTTTATCCTTTTATTAAACCTGAATCTGGAGGGTTTCTCTGTGTAAACATCCACTTCCTCCAGAGCTTTTCTCCCTCCATACCTCAGGACTCTGCTCCCTCGATACCTCTCCGTCTTTCACCCATCGTAACCGTCCCTCCGCTCCTCCTTGCTCCTCCTCCATTCATCTCTATCCCTGCTCTCTTTCTCAGGCCCAGATCCAGCTCGATTGCGGAGAGGACAACATCTGCGTCCCTGACCTCAAGCTGGCTGTTTATGGGTGAGAGGAAATCACCTTTCAATTACTTTACCTGATTCAACAAACACAACTTAAGCCCTGCAGTCATGCAATGCTAATGTGCCACAGCTTTCTCCGACTGATAAAGCACAACAGAGATTCAGCCTTTACCCAGGGTCCACCTCTTATAATATTTGCCATGTGCAGGAGGCCCTTTCCTCTGCTGCACGTGAAGTGATGCATTTTATGTTTCTGCTCGGTGCAGAATGAACGCACTGCACATGAGAACGCCACAAAATCAACCCCACACTACAAACAGCTTCAGCACAGGCTGTTCTGTTTAAAGCGATGTCTTTTTATCTCTTCACATCCCATCAGTGTAGTAATTATTCAGCTAACATGCTCACAGATAGATTAACCTCTTACACTGCCATTCCTCCAGCTTCATCAAAGTATAAACAGTTACGCATTTGTCAAACATTGTAACGCATCCTGGTTTAAAAAGCTTAGATTCTTCACATTTCAGCCGCTAAGTTTGTTTTACAGTTTACTTGACCAACAAAACGTAATCAGTGAAAGAATCGCTCAGATGGGGATATTCACTCTCCTTTCCACCAGAGGAATCCAGAGCTCAAACATATCAAAAGTGTTGTTTCATCAAAATATTCCAAGTGGTGAAATTTCTCCTGTAATTTCACCCGTTTGTCTGTCTGTCTTTCCCTCTCATCAATAACAGCAGCTCCACAGTCTTATAACGTTTTCCCCTCAATATGAATGTGGCAAAGCCTGGCATATTTATTTCTGAGACTTCTGTCCACAGGACAGATGTGTTCCCATATCGATAAATGGAGATTTGATGCCAGGAGAGCCTGATTTGTACAAGAAGTTAGCTGCAGTTGTGTAAAGCCCCTCCAACAGGCTTGTTTCTCAGCTATCAGCCCTGTCAATCACACATACAGTTACCAATAGCCTTACAATTCACATACAGCTGGAGATTTGATGCCAGGAGAGCCTGATTTATACAAGAAGTTAGCTGCAGTTGTGTAAAGCCCCTCCAACAGGCTTGTTTCTCGGCTATCGGCCCTGTCAATCACACATACAGTTACCAATAGCCTTACAATTCACACACAGCTGGAGATTTGATGCCAGGAGAGCCTGATTTATACAAGAAGTTAGCTGCAGTTGTGTAAAGCCCCTCCAACAGGCTTATTTCTCGGCTATAGGCCCTGTATATCACACATACAGTCACCAATAGCCTTACAATTCACATACAGCTGGAGATTTGATGCCGGGAGAGCCTGATTTATACAAGAAGTTAGCTGCAGTTGTGTAAAGCCCCTCCAAAGGGCTTGTTTCTCGGCCATCGGCCCTGTCAATCACACATACAGTTACCAATAGCCTTACAATTCACATACAGCTCGTAGCTCATTAGACTGCTAAAAAAATCAGGTTTTTTTTGCCATGCGTAATCAATTATATTCATGTGTGCAACAGAAGCAGTATGATTTGTCACCAGGAGCTATAATCTCACAATTTTTTAGCGAACCTTTACACCAAGAGCACAAAGTTGACTACAAAGAGGACACTGAGCACTGATACAGCTGGTTTTATAACTGAAATTGTTACTCATTTTTTTATCAATAAGAATTTTCAGTAATGAATGAAAAAATATTTATTAAAAAAGTAGCTATATATGTTGCCGCTAAAACCATACATAAATATTTGTGCAAAATGAAGTGATACAACAGTTACCAGCACCGTCTCTGTGGAAAAGTGTGTGCGAGTACTCTAAGTGACTCAAAATGAGATAATCAGAGCTAAAACATATTATTTCTGAATGCTTTTTCTCAGCGTTTCTATTTGGGTTGTCTGGGATTTATTGAACTCACATTTAAGTCTCTATGACAACGCCATGCAGGCCAGCAAAGTTTGTTTCTGAGACGGGACATCTGTGTTTTCTTTCTGCTGAAAATGACTTATTTGAATAGTAATGTTGGACACTAGAGTTGGACTATTGGATGGAAAAACAAAAGTCAGAGCAGAAGAAAGCTAAACAGGAGGGTGATGGAGCACAGGCTAAAACACAGCTTAAGGACATAACCAGGATTCACTAATGTTTCGTGTTACAGACATGTCTTAGAGCAATGAGCTGTGAGTAGCGCTAATACAGCCAGCTACTAAACTACACTACAAACTGAATTGACAAAGTTTGATTGTTGTCACGTCTCAGACAATGGTACAATGTAACTATAAGTAAGAACATTAAAAATGTTGATGGAGACTTATGACAGTGGTGCTAGTGCTCATGGGAAATGGAGTCTTTATCCTGTAAACTTTAGCTTTTCCAGACAGTCTTCACAGCCCTTGTAACAGCACTGTAGAGAATCATAACATGTGTAACGTGCGTTGGTCATTAACAACAACACAAGGTTCATATTCGTAATGCAGAGGGTGGCAGAGGATGCTGGGTACAGTGCACGTCAGTTATCCTGTTCATGTATGCACTGACTTTACCAGAGAGCCAAAGCAACCCATAATCATATGTTTAATAGTATTTTATTGTAATAGTATCAACCATGACATCAAACGTGGAGCAGACATAGAATCAAACAAAAAACTGTGAAAATTATTCATTATATTTTTTCAAGGAAAAGTTTTTGTTTATAATTCTTATGTCAATGTCACATGTTCCCTGACCAGAATCACACTGTGAATGTTGCACCAGTTGTCTTTGTGCTAACAGTCTCTGCAGACAATGATATTGCACAATGAATGTTACGACACAAAAAAAGCCCTTAGCTCGGAATTTGTTGTTTTCGTTCAAAGTCAGTTTTCTTCAATAGTGGCACATTTCTGCCTGTTTTGATTACACTGATCACAGACAGAAAAAAGAAGACTGGATTCAATTTTCCAAGTGCTTTCAATTTATCATCCCTGTAAAGTTTTTAATGAGCAGAAATGCTTCAGATGAATGTTTTTGTTTCTGGATAGATAAAGCAAAAACATGCCTCAAATGTTAAATGTGACCTTTCAAATATTCAGTGACACAGAGAAAGTATTCAACATGACTTTTTAAGCTCAGGACACGAACTCTGATAGAAATAGTGATATGGAATAAAGCATGTTTGTTATTCTCAGGAAGGAAAATGAGTTTGGTGAGAGGAAACTGAAGAGAGTGAGATCTAAATGATAAAAACATGACTGAGATGCTGTTTACAGCTCATAACACTGAGTCAGAGGGAGGATTGATGACTCCTGGCACCCGCACAGATATCACTAATTGGTCATGTATTCCTGTTTGTGAGGAGCGTTGAGCCAGATACTGGCTCTGTTTCAGTCCATTCACAAAGAAAACTCTTTCTCAGACTCTCTCAGTCAGCTCTGTTTTTCATTACAGGGCCATGTGATTTCTCTTAGCTGCAGAATCACAATCAGTGCAAAAACTCTCCTATGAAAACTCAAAGATCTGCATTTGCAGTTAGTACAGGACAAACCCCAAAGGATCCAGTTCTCCTACCGAACGGCTAATAATGAGACGCAGCACTTTTCTCCTCTACGCCAAGAATTGCAAATAGTGGGATGTTTGACATTCTCCACCCGTCAGCCTGTCGCTGCTCTGATTATTCTGTTATGAGCTTTATGATCCTCTTTTATGTGTAACAAAAATAAAACTCAGCGTAGTCGCAGATTTCCATCCCTCCTCAGCATCTGCTGGGTGTTGCTTGCTCTGCATTCTCTAAACTTTTCCCGGCCTAATTAAAATCATCTGGTGGACGTCTTACCTAGTGCAGGGTCACTGCGTCCAGACCCAGCAGAGGACGGGGGAAGGGAGGAAGTGAGGAAAGAAAGAAAGAAAACCCCTGATTGTGACCCTCAGCCAGACTCCTTTCTCTCCTTTCCGCGCAATAGAAACATGAATTTACTACGGCGAGTGGAGCTGCTGGGGGAGGGCTGTTTCCTGAAACAAATCACAGTGATCAGATTTGGGTCATTTCCCATGTCAGTCATAGACAGATACGCAGAAGAAAAGGCCTTTGGGGAACGTGTGAAACAGGAACGTATTGTTTGGAAAAATGCCATGTACCTGTTTTTCATTACTCTATTACTTTTTTACTATCACTTCTCAGGCATTCAAGTCATGTCCTGCACTGAGTTACTTCATATGACCACTGCTGCTGCAGAATTAACACAAAGAAAACAGACTTCAGCTGGAGACTTCTGTATTCAGACTGTTAGAACAACAGACAAAAAGAGTTTTGTGTTAACAGGAACTTAAGAGATATACCCATGAAGAAGCAAAATGAAACTAAGAACTGCAGCTACTACTGTTAAAAAAGCTATTTTTTCAGGTTTTTAATTGAAATTCAAGCAGTATAAGTCCAATGAATTGCTTGACATAGTGAAAAAATAAGCGTAAAACCCAGAGGTTGAGGAAAAAGGTAAGGTTACATTTAACTGGAAAACAATAAACATCTCAAAATTAACCAAAAGGCCCTGTAACAACTAACTTTTGCTTTTCTGCAGTGAGGGAGATTGATTAATTCTACAATTCTACAATTTTATTTAGCAGACGCTTTTGTCCAAAGCGACATACAACACAAGCAAGAAGTTAAGACATGAAAGGAAAACCTTAATGAGTGATACTAAGTGCTGTAAGTAAGTGTCATTGTCCCCCATTTTTTATATAAAGGCATAGCGAATAATTTAGCTATAGGTGTAGCCTTTTTCATTATCCAATGACAATCAACAACAACCAATAATAAACAAAGTCAGTGCTAAACATTCACTTGAAAAGCCTTGAAAGTTAGTGCTCCCAATTCCTACAGGTGTCCCAAGTTTTCTCAATTCTTTCAATGATCCCTGTGTTTAAAAGTAAAGCTGAACACACTGTGGTACCAGACCCTCATGGTGAACATTGTTGAACAGTATCGTACTGCAGGAAGTTGTTTAATGCTCTAGAAATGAGCAGGAAAAGGAAATGAATACTGAGCATCAGAACATTTCCAGAAACAGGTTTTTTCTCCGGAGAAATGAAGTCAAAGAAAGTCTTCAGTGAGCTCAGTGAGGAGAGTTTCCTTCAGCATCTAAAGACAAACAGAAACTGGAAACTCTGACAGAGACAAACCAGAACCAGATCCAGGGGAGAAGTTTCTGAGAGTCAACAGCTTCAAAGAGGTGGTAGAGTCACAGTCTCAGTTTGACTTTTACTGTGAAGAGAAGACTTTGAGAAGCAGCTTTGACTGCAGCTCAGACTGCAGAAAGAAAGACATCCATCTCTAAAACAGAGTCAGAAGAAGAAAAAGAGACTCGACTGGACCATCAAACACCAACGATGGACTCCTGAAGACGGGAAGATGCTGCTGTGGACCCAGGAATCAAAGTTTGAACTCTTTGCTTCATCAGGATTTTTGTAGCTGTACGTGGAGTCGACTAAGGAAAAGATGGTTCCTCAGAGTGTGACATCAAATATAAACATGGAGGAGGAAACATGATGGTCTGGGTCTGTTTTTCTAGAGTGAGAGACACCCTGAACCAAAACCAGCTCCTACAGTTTTCTTCTGGAATGAGTCTGGTTGGTCAGAGCTTCATCCTACAACAAGATACTGAACCAAACATCAGTCCAAGCTCTGAGAGAAGAACTTTAAGAAGAAAGAAGAAGAGAGTCAGCTTGGAAACATGGAGGGCAGTTTATTTGTCATATACTAAAATTTGAGAGTACACTGAGACATTCAACCGCATCAATTTCAGTGAAAGAATTGGGAAATGGGGTGCTCCAAAACTTTTAATTGGTATCAGTGTGATTATGAAATATTTATTTACTTTTAGCAAAGAGAGCAAGCTCTGCAAACTTAGTTTAACCCTGTGGTGCATAGTGGTCACTACAGTGGACACCTACCTAAAACTTATTTACTCCTAAATTCTATGGTTCATGTGGTGGAAGTTCATATTAGCCTGTGTCAGGATATTTTTATTCTTCTTAGGGCTTGAAAAAATGTTTTCAATTTTTTCCAAACACACACACACACACACACACACATATATATATATATATATATATATATATATATATATATATATATATATATATATTTATATTTATATATTTTTTTAAGTGATTGACTAACATTTGAGGGTGAAAAAGCATATGAACTAAAAATTATTTAGTGTTTAAATGGATGAAAGAGAGTTAAAAATAATTGCAAAGCATTAAAAAAAAAAGATTATTCATGGAAAAAAAAGAAAAGAAGTAAAAAAAAAAGTCATACTTACATTAAGTATATATATATATATATATATATATATATATTTTTTTTTTTTTTTTTTTTTTTTTTTTTAAGTGATTGACTAACATTTGAGAGTGAAAAAGCTTATGAACTAAAAATTATTTAGTGTTTAAATGGATGAAAGAGAGTTAAAAATTTTTTGCAAAGCATAAAAAAAAGATTATTCATGAAAAAAAAGAAAAGAATCCTGACACTGACTTTCATAATTCATGCATCAAAGGGTTAAACAATGCCAATGAATTCGAGCTGAGAATGAGGAAGAAAACCAGACAGGTCACAATGTTTCAGTGTGAAACAAAGCAGCGAAGAAAAGGAAGTGCCACCACTCTCTCTTTCAGTCTTCAGAGGTTCTTTGTGGTCTACAGTGGTTCTCCTCTGTTTTTCTTACGCTGGTTTGATCTCCCTGAATTTCTGCCTACATTATCAATCATTCTCTTTTCTTTAGTCTGAGGGTCGGGATGGCCTGGTTTTAATGTAGCCCACTATAATCCAGCTCTAACTCATCCAGAGTTTTCTGCAGAGTTCAGACAGGAGCCGTCTGGCCTCAGGGACTTTCCCGACTACAAAGAAGAAATGGCTTCACTTACTTCTTCTATTGTTACTTCTTCTTCGTGTGAAAGTTTTATTATTTTTCTAACTTATGAAGCAATGATGGAAGATTCACTGGAATGACAAATTCCTCTGTAGCTGTGCTGACGCCACAGGGGGATTCTGGGTGTTTTGACTGCGTTGAGTGTTGTTAGAAGTAGAGCAGCCTCACCGGGTAATCCCCCAAAGAAGGCTTGTGAAGGATGAAGCAGAAATATTCCTGCTGCTCTTTTAGAAGGGGCTTTGGTATCAGCTGAAACCAAAACTGATCTGATACCAGCCTGAATGTAACAGTCTGTTTTTTTTTTTTATATAAGCGTCAGAGTGAAAGGGTTTGTCCACTTTACTCTTTTCCAACCGTGCAACCAAAATGAAAACATGTCAATATATTTTAACTGATTGTTATTTAATTTACTGGGATTATAAATAAACGATTAAAACTTTAACACTTGTGCCCCAAAATGCCTGCCTGGACTATTTTGCTTATCGTTACCATAAAATAATCAAAAAAATGTCCTGTGAGTCAGTGCTTTTGCCCATTTTTTTCTGGAATAACACTTGAGACTTTCAATATCTGGTGTCATTACCAATTTGCTGCATGCTATGTGAGAGAAAAGCACTTTAAACTGAAGAAAGACGAAAACAGAGAGATGGATGTTAGTGGTTTAGTGAAGAAAAAACACTTCAAACAAGGTAAAAAGAGGTGTTGACAGCATCACTAGATTATCCAGGATCTCAGATTTTGTCCTTCTCTTTGCACAAAATCCACTTAGGGATTCTATTCTCCTCTTCTTGGCATAGAAACTTAATCTGGAAGTAAAGGAGAGAGCTACTCATGTCTATTGCACAGTACAAACAAGGCATGGTACAGTATTTATAAAGATTAGCAACAATCCAAACAATGCTCACACAGCAAAAAGAAGACTTGAGACACATTTCTGGGACCGCAGATAATGTTATGTGCTATTTTGCGCACGACATGTAGAACACACATTGTTGTATACAGAACAAACACAGAACATTACTCCATTCTAAAATGGTTACCATGTATCATCAACAGTAAAATACACACATATTGCAAAAATACGACTCAAGTACATCCTTCCAAAAGAGTCACCACACATTGTAAGCATCAAATTATGCAATAAAGGAAGTAAAAAACAGACAGAGAGAGCTTCATTAATCCTGAGATTCATCCCATCAAACTTTACCTTTTCTCACATGAAGTTGCTCTCATGTCTTAGAGTCATGCAGAAACTTCAGTGGAGGTTATATACCCATCTTCTCCAAGGTCTGTGTGTTTATTCGTGGGTTTCCTGAAATGCCTGAGAGAAATTACTGTAATAATCACATATTGGCTGAAAGAGCAACATCTCAGCTTTGAGAAACCATTAGAATTTTTCTGATTGTGTGAACTGTTTGGGAGTAAAGGGCATTCAAAAGCAAATGTGTTGGCGTCGACACATCCGTTTTTAAAGTATTAAATTTGAGATGAGTAAATCTGCAACACTAACAGGAATTACATTTTGACTGTAGCCTCAACGGTGGATAAGTAAGGAATAAAGAGCGTAGAACTGAGTTGAATAGATCAGCTTTATGGATCGGCCCTTTATCACTGATTTCTGATCTTACTTTATGAGTCAGTATGAGTACAACATGAACCCCATGACCTTGTTCTATTCCTCCAGAGTCTAATCTTTAGATATTTTTGATCAGTCTACTTAAATGTGTTGGCTCTCTTGAACCATGGGTTGAGATTTGTGTCTCCAGAAATTGAATTTTATTATTATATTGAATTTAAAAAGCATGATCTGAAATTGAATTTAACCTGCTTGAAAATTCATGACTCTGTGCTTCTCAAATTCAAAAATACAAAATTCAATTTCAGTCGATCTGTATCAAGCGGCGATTTCAATGTGCCAAAAAGAAAATCTGCATTTGCCCAATCTGCATTCTCGTTTAAAGCCATCAAAGAATGGAACCGGCTTCCAGACAACTTAAAGAACACAGCTGATTTTTACAGCTTCTCAAGGTCCGTTTAAGATCGGCTTTTAGAGCACCAGACTTGTGAGCACTAATGGGTCAAACAGGTATTTGGTGAAATGTATTAATGTATTGATTGTCATATTTATTGTTGTCTTTTATGTTGTTTGTGAAGGACTATAGATGGAATGTAGCATTTTGCTAAATCTGGTGCAGCCATCTTTTTAATGTAACTGCACATTGTCTTTGAAATAAATAAACTAAACTAAACTAAGTCCAGCATGGCACGATGATTACATCATCCTACGTCTATGAGGAAGACTAATTGAGCTCAGAAACCTTCCTCACATCTATGAAAACTCCTTTATAGTCTGTGGCTGAACTACTGACCTGAGCAGAGCCAGTAGATAAAGTGCCATTTCTATCATGTCAACATGTGAAGGTGTTTTCAGACAACTTGCTCTTGGAGGCTGAAGTGTGTTTTAAATGTTATGCAGGGCAAAGCACTTAGAGCTTAGATTAGACAAGAGTCATATGGGTCTGAATGGCTTGCATCATACAATATTAAATTTTGGCGTTAAGCTTTAAATTGGTCCAAGTGGGGAACTGTTAAAAAATACTGTATTTTGTATTTGCCCTCCATTAAATAAGCTGAATGAACCCTCAGAATCCCTGGTGATTGGAAAATAGAATAGCTCCTGTAATAAATCACCTTTTTAAAGCTGTACAAGCCTTGGTGTTGATGTAGTTCTTCTCTCACAGTGACAGACATGAGGTTTACTTGGAGGATGAAAACTCCTTGACCCTGACCCTCAACGCCAGAAACGAAGGCGAAGGGGGAGCGTATGAGGCGGAGCTCCATGTGGTGTTACCCCCACAGGCCGACTACATCGGGATCGCACGCAACAATGTGGTGAGACTCAAACTATCCCTCAATACCTTTTTGTGTTGGAATAAATTCTGGTATTTATCATTTATTCTACAAAAATAGATAAAAAGATTATCATTCTAACAACATACAGCACATTTTTTCCTGTCTTTTCATTTGAAGTTTAATCTTTGAACAGATCATTTGAATGTATGTTAAGGTAACTTGTGAAAAACGTTAAAAACATATCACATCTGTACTTGATTTTTAGAATCTACACGGAAAACCTGAAATCTATCAGTCATTATGTCTTATTTTTAGTCAAATGTATCATATTATTCTTTATATGAGCTTCATTCAATTGATAAGTCCAGGAAAATGTCTTATTTCAAGTCATTTAAAGACAAAAATGAGGTCTGAATTGATTGTGACAAGCCAAAAAAATCTGGCAATGGGATAAGAAAAAGGTTTCTTGTATAGAAACAGGTGTCAAGTACATTTTTTTCCCTTTGGTAAATTTTTTTTGTCTTGTAACAAGTAATTCAGACCTAATTTTTGTCCTGAAATAACTAGAAAAAAGACATTTTTATGAACTGGTCTAGTTAATGTGGCTCAAATTGGGAAAAATAAGATGATTTTCACTACAAAAACGCATAATGACGTGCTTCAGTTTTAATTTTTTGCAGTGTAAGAAAAAGAGAAACTTTGTGTTAAAATTGTGGTTTATAAAAAAATCTGAAACCTCAGAGTTAATGCATTCCTCTGTTTTGTTGTTTTGTGAAGTTAACTTCAGAATTAGAGCACCAGTGTTGAATGTTGGTGTTTTTTTCTCATGTCTTCACCAGAACTTGACCGAGCTGACGTGCAGCTTTAAAGGAAAAAACCAGACCAGTTATCTGGTGTGTGATCTGGGAAACCCCATGAAGTCTGGGACCAGTGTAAGAACCCACAAAGTCTGCATGTTGTCTTTGGCTCTTTCATTGTTGTGTCTCAGAACAGTTTGTTCAAACTGCTGTGAAACCAGATTATTCACACACTAACTTTACTTTAGACTTTTGTTCATTGAGCCAGCATAAAAAAAAAAAAAAAATCCTAAAATTCTATCCCTGTGACGTACATGATTATGAGCTCTGTGAGTCGTTCACTTAAACTAAAATGTGAGAATAGGCCGTGGTGAATTTGTGATGTTCAATTTACTGATACTTTTAGACTTATTCAAGATTAGTTTATTGTCATGTGCACAGTTAAGACATGTATTTCCATGTGCAATGAAATTCTTTCTTTGCTGTCCACTAAGAACGCCGACAATGAAATATTTAAAAATGGCCAAAGAGAGACCAAAAAAAAGAAATAATGATAATGAAAACAATATATACAAATTTTCAAAAGCCCTAGGAGAAAAAAAGTAAGGCAATTGAAGGCAATGGGCCGTGCCAAGCAACAGATATAAAAATAGCAACAAAAAAAAGATAGAATAATGATAATAATAATGACAATTTATGCAAAATAGTGACAAGTATACAGAAGGCAATTGAAGGCAATAGGAGTGCAAATGGAATTGTGCAAAAATAAATGTAATATGGATGGCCAAAGTGCAAAACCTCCTATCTGCACTTTTTGGGGCAAAAATACTTCCTCTGTATTGCATAGACACATAGTAGAGATAACACATTAGTATAGTAATATAGTCCAAAAACAGAGGATTATATATTGAGTATACTTAAAAAATAACATTCTGTAAGAAAACAAGAAGTTTTGTTTTGTTTTTTTTCTCAAAAAAGGGAATTTTTCAGATAGGAGGTTTTGCACTTTGGCCATCGATGTGTGCAAAAATATGAGTGCAAAACTGCAGTTAAAACAAAAAATGCACACAAAAAAAGAGAAAAAAAAGCCGGCATTCCATAGCAGAGCAAGCAAAAATGTCTGCCACAGGGATTGCCATGTTTATGGTATTATATTGCCAAAAATTCAGAGTGTTTAAATGCAACTCAAGAAATCAGACTATGAGCTTAGTCAGCATGAGATCAAACAATTCAAATGCATGTAAACACTTTAGTCAGACCAAGAACAGACTAAGCATAGCTTGAGTGACACACCTAGATGACGTGATTACTATTAGATTGCGTTTAGTTTTGACAGGACTCAGCAGGTCTCAGTAAAAATCAGCGTTCCACCAAATTTCACCTGAAACAGGAAGTAGATGACCATAATGACTAAGGTCTCTTTACAGAGACTAAACAAAATCCCCTGCTGTGTCTCTATGATACTTTAGTCAGATGTCATGTGAACGTGTTAACTGACACTGATAAATACGTAGCTAAATACAAGAATGAGCAACATTTGATCGCCATAAATAATGAATGTGCCTGTTTCAACTTCAGTTATTTAGTGATAAAAAAAACGTTTCTGCAGACTTGTCACCAGTTGGGTGGACTACAGTTGAAGCATGTTTAGTATTTTGAAGCTTTTATCTGTTGATAACAATTTCAGGCACGCAACATTGTGCATCCTCATTATTGACTAACTGCAAAAAATGTATGTTTTTCTGATTATACATTTTTTATGTTCCTTTGATGCATTGTCAGCATTACCTTTGGGTGATTTTCTTTTATTATTATGTTTTCTAGTTGTGGGCAGGCCTCAGGTTCACTGTCCCCAGACTGAAGCACACTGAGAAGACTGTTCAGTTTGAGCTCCAAATACAGAGGTAAGCAGCTTTTGACGTCTCTTCATCTCAGCTTGATTCATTTTTCAAAAAAGATATTTGAAATTCATGAGCTGACATTTGTGCCTCTAGAAACCAAATTTAAATTTTAATGTCAAAATGCTGAACATCAGCATTCGGTGCAAGGAAAAACGAGCGATGCTCAGCATTTCAACATCCTGCATTTGCTGATGGGAAATGCGGGCCTCCCCTTCTAGTACTGTAATTAAAATGCATAATCTGAAATTAAATTTGAGAGGGAGAGCAACTGAGCACAGATTCACCAAAATCCAGAAAAACTTAGGTTTTAACCAAATCTGTCAATTCAGTCCCTGGTCTTCAGACCTCAGACAAAAGTGAAATAATTTTGTAAGTTTACATTTGGGGTTTCGTCTAAGTGTCAACACGAATCTCATGATGTGATGATACTGCTGAAGTATCTTTTTAGGCACAAAATCAAATGTGAAAATGTCTGACGAGTGATGACTTGTAGATGATTTGATGGTCATGCCACACTGAACTGGAATTGCATTTTGTGTTTTTGAATTAAAGGAATATAGAGAATTGAATTTTCAAGTAGGTTGAAGAAAATTTTAAATCAAATGCATTTAGTTTCAAAACATCAAATTTAATTTCAGATCCTGCTATTCAAATACAATATAATGAGTCTACTTCACTTTCTAGTGGCACAAACCTCAGCCCATAGATTTGTATCAAAATTATTCAGTTTTGTAAAAGTGAAAGATTGATTTTTTTTTCTTTTAAATAATGTTTTTTCTTTCTGCTGTTTCTTTTAGTAAAAATGCAAATAACTCAGAGAGTGAGGTGGTGCTGTTGGAGCTGGTGGTGCTTCCTATGGCTACAGTCATTCTGCAGGGGTCAGTAATCAACGCCAACTCTTCCTCTACATAAACGCATATGATCGTCCTCACCATCACAGAAGTAAATGAGAATATCTCTGTTTTTTCGGTTGCAGAGTTTCGCGCCCGGACAAAATGTTTTTCCCACCTCCAAACTGGGCTGTCAGTCAGAGTCTGAGGGAGGAGCAGGACGTGGGCCCTGAGATTGTGCAGGTCTATGAGGTGAGACCAGATACAACACTGATCCTCTGACAAAATTAAATGTATTCTTTCTGCTTCAGTCAGAGAGTTTTTAAACGAACAGGGAGGGATAAAAGTTTCTCTTTAGTCATTGAAGAGGATTAGTTTAAGAAGTGGTTACCATCACAGTCTATAATGTTTCCTAGGTTAATAAAATAACCTGTATGGTACAGGAAGGTGATGAGGTGACATTAACAACCCCACCTCTAAAAATCTAACATATTTATGAACATTTCTGTTTATAAATATAAAAAAACAAGCATGTGGTTCAGTGAAAAGTTATCACCAAATCCAACAATAGACATTAAAAACAGCCTTTTTGTAGGTAGTGTCATTTAGAGGTATGAGTGCACTCCTGATCAAAATCTTAAGACCAGCTAAAAGTTGCACTGATTCACATTTTGCACTGTTGGATCTTACAGAGGTTCTAAGTAGAGTTTCAAAAAGCCAAAAAAACAAGAAATTGGAATAATACAAAGTAAATATTCTGTTCATCAGCTGATCAAAGTTTAAGAGCACAGCCTTTAAAAGACAAAGTATGCACAAAAATGTGGATTTAAGTTCATTTTCTGTCAGGTATTCACACTATCATGACCTCCTAATGGTGAAAGCTCAAAAGATTTCTCTCTTTGAACGTGGTCGGATTGTTGAGCTGCATAAACAAGAGCTCTCACAACACAACGCCATCACTGCTGAGGTTGGACGCAGTACGACAGACATTTAGAATTTCTTCAAAGATCTGAAGGTTATGGAACAAAAAAAGTCAAGTTGTAGACCCCAGAACATTTCACCAGTACTGAGTCCATCAAGACACGAGACAATCCTCGACCCACATTAAGGCCTTTACTGGAGCCGACCATTGACTGTATAATGAGGGGACGTAACGACCTTCGGCTCTAACTGAAGCTTCCAGCAGATGCCCCGCCCCCTGGTGTCTGGCTGCAGTATAGGTCATAAGCCCTGATATCCCCGATAAAAACTACTCACGAACGGCAGCTGTCAACTACCGTAAAACGAAACTTATATCCCGGTTTTTAACGTCCAATAACTAATGAGAAACTAACTTCTCAGAAAAAAACACCTGAACACCATGCAGCCAGATGACATCATCATACTACCTTAGTGTAAAGATGAAAGAAATGTTTCTACGAGGTATCGTAATTTTTTAAAGTTTCCCTGGCTCATATCTGGAATACATGGGGAGGCGGGGCTTATGACCTATACTGCAGCCAGACACCAGGGGGCGGGGCTTATGACCTATACTGCAGCCAGACACCAGGGGGTGGGGCATCTGCTGGAGGCTTCAGTTTGAGCCCAACGTCGTTACGTCCACTCATTATACAGTCTATGATGTAGACGCACACATTTTCTGAGACGCCTTCATCTTTATGACGATCGTTTTGGAAATTGTTCAGCGTTTTGACTTCGTGTGGATGGGGCCTAAGTTTTACTGGATATTTACAGCTCAGAATACTCTCTAAAAACAGTTCAGCACTCAAAACTGAACTGGTCGATCCCAAAGAAAGTCTCGCGCCATCATGTGTACAACAGAATTTTGTTGTATAGTTAAGCAGAGAGGAGTGTTTTCTTGTAAGAAAGAAGTGACTCTGCTTCTTCATCAAAGTTAAAGTGATCTCTCTGTTTCAGTTGGTAAATAACGGCCCCAGTACAGTCAGCCAGTCCACCTTAAAGGTGCGATGTCCCCTGAGGGCCCCAGGTCGTGAGCTGCTCTACCCCGTGGAGGTGATCACCGAGGGCCCGCTCAGCTGCTCCTCCAAACACACCTTAAATGCACAGCGGCTCAAGGTGTGGACACTCACACACTCACACGTAAACATGCACCAACACACAGCTTTGTTGGCATGGTGAGCCCATTACCCTGCTGTATTTGTGCTCTGGGAGATTTGATTGTCCTGCTAAATGACTTTCTTAATGTATTTACATCTGCAGCTCCAGCCTCCAGCAGCAGACGGCCCCAGTTTGCTGAAATCCAACACTGAGCACCAAATCCACAAGAGGGAGGTGAACGGTGGCGTCCTGGCTGAACAAGGAAACCTGGTGAGAAACACATGGAAACCAAAATATCTGTTTGTTTAAGTTAAGAGTCGACTTCGTGTGTCCCAGAAAAAGCCAGGAGGCGTTTGTGTTTCTCCGTCCCTGAGCTGCTCGGCTCAGCATATGGAGGGAATCATGGTGACGTAAGTCTGTGGGTCTGTTCGCTCCACACACACCACAACAGAAGCTCTGAAATTAAGTCAGAGCTCTGGTGTTGAGTGTTCGGTCTCTTTGGGTTTTTGATGGGAGTGCTCTGTTATTTATTCAGGGCTTTTTATTGAAGTTACACATCAGAGGACTCTGCACACTCATGTCAAACTACAGAAACTCAGCAGGATTGAAGGACAGGTTAGCGCTCTCTGGCCTCTGGGGAAGAGAAGGTTAAAATTCAAATGAGATTATTTGATTTGGTCCAGGAAATGGAAACGATAAAGTGAGCTCTGTTCAGTGTCTCTCTCTGCTCTGTAATTGTTTGTGAGGTGAAGTTCAGGACATTTCCTTCGGGTGTATCGTGTCACTCTACGTAATGAAGATGTTTATGAAGTCTGCCAGTGATCAAATGTTGAAGTTTGTCTAAGTATTTTAAACAAGGGCTTAAACTGTGAATGGCTTTAATCCTTTGACTGAAAAAAGTGAGCTTATAGCTGTTGATGCTACCTTTTTCTTGTTATCACTAATGGCATAACAGCCAAATGCTTACAAACTTTGGGACTGACAATACTGACCAGTGTGTCTGTACATCCTCAAAAACTCAAAAGTCGTCAGGGCAGGACGATTTAATATTATATATATGGGTCAATGACAAAAAGAGGGTCTAAAAACGTATTTTTAAAAAGTTCTTTGAAAATGTATAAAAAACATATTTCTGAGTGAAGAATTATGTTTTCTAACAGATTTCAGTAGATGACCAACATTTCAAAGTTTTAAGGTTCATTATTTTTTAGTATTTTTAATTTGAGCACCCAAAAATGTCTGGTGGCGCAACCAAATATATGAAAATATATTTATATGTTCCTGTTATTTTTTCTGTGTGAAATTATTGGCAAGTATCTCTCAAGTGTCTGTAGTGACTCATACATTTTCATTTTGTGTGTTTCATTTCTTTTATTTGTGAATAAGATAAAT
>RPOG01006052.1:0-11882 GCA_008086565.1 Thalassoma bifasciatum
CTGCATGCACACACACTGTACATTCACATGATGGTGGTAGGCTCCTACGCTTTTGAAATCAAACAGCACAAGGATTCATCATGTTATTCAAACATGAAGTCTCCGACTGTAAATCTGCCCCTGTGAAGGATGCAGATCTGAACATTTATTTTTCTAACTAACACTTAAGATTCTAAAGCCCTTAGAGACACATCCAACACGCTTGCTTTTTTCATCTCAGTCAGCAGTTAGACCACACTTCTACCTTAGATGTCTGTAATGTGATCTGTTCTGTCGACGCATCCCTCCATTCATTAGAGCCGCTGTCTCACAAAATACTTGCAATTACAATAAAGAGCATCTTAATCGCAGGAAAGCCATCCTGCAAGTGAGGCAGAGACAGTTTCTGCTGTGCTCTGGGCTGACGAATTGCGGCTATGCAGCAGTTAAGTGGAGAGAACAGAAACAGATTCAGAGTCATTTTCCTCTGGAAACTGGTTAGAGAGAAGTATCTTCAGGCCCAAATGATAACCTATGTCCTGGCTTTGATCGCTCTGAGCTTGGCTGTAATGGCTTGCAATCCAGAGATCCTCCATCTAACAAAAACCTATGTGTTCAAGCCAAGAGCGAAGCTTTTAACGAGCATTCCCAAGAGTGAGTAGAATCAAATACCAGATCCTTGAACAGTCACCACGGGGTGTGTTGTAAGATTTTTTTTTTTTTTTTAATAATGGCATAGAGTGTTTAAGAGTCATCTTAAGATTATACAGTCCGGAGGGTTTGTAAAATATGTTTTCATAATTATTGTTACAATCCCAGTTCCAATGAGGTTGGTACGTTGTGTAAAATGTAAATAAAAAACGAATACAATGGTATGTAAATGCTCTTCAACCTATATTCAATTGACAAGAAAAACAAAGACAAGATTGTGCAAATATTTGTTCATTTTTAATTGGATGCCTTCAACAGGTTTCAAAAAAGCTGGGACAGTGGCAACAAAAGACTGAGAGAGTTAAATACTGAACAAACAGCTGTTTGGATCATTCCACAGGTGAACAGGTTCATTACAAACAGGTGAGTGTCATGATTGGGTATAAAAGAGCATCCCCAAAAGGCTCAGTCCTTCACAAGCAAAGATGGAGCCAGGTTCACCACTTTGTAAACAACTGCGTGCAAAAAATAGTTTAAGAACAATATTTCTCATTGTTTAGTTGCAGGGGATTCAGGGATTCCATCATCTACAGACCATAATATAATCAGAAGATTCAGAGAATCTGAAGAAATCTCTGCATGTAAGCTGTAAGACTGCAAGCTGCAACATGAATGCCTGTGACCTTTGACCCCTCCGGCGGCGCTGCATTTAAAATGTACACCATTGTGTAAAGGATCTTACTGCGTGGGCTCAGGAACACTTCAGAAAACCATTGTCAGTTAACACAGTTCATCACTACATCTACAAGGGACAGTTCAAACTCTACCATGCAAAGACAAAGTCAGATATCAACAACACACACAAATGCCTCCATCTTCTCTGGGCCTGAGCTCATCTGAAATGGACTGAGGCAAAGTGTAAAAGTCTGCTGTGGTCTGATGAGTCCACATTTCAAACTCTTTTTGGAAATCATGGACGTGGAGTCCTCCGGGCCAAAGAGGAAAAAGATCATCCAGATTGTTGCCAGCACAAAGTTCAAAAGCAGCATCTGTGATGGTGTGGGGGTGTGTTGGTACCTGTGTCATGGGCAAATTGCACAAAAATAATAAAGTTTTTCTGTTTGAACATTTTGAACTAGAGGATTTGCGAATCATTGTCTTTTGTTTTTATTTACATTTTACACAGTGTCCCAACCTCATTGGAATTGGGGTTGTAATTTCCGCAAACAGATCCTGAGTGTGACATAAAAGTTTGGGGGTGACTGATAATGTTGCCATTTTTGGTCCTATAGAAAAAGCTCAAACTCAGACTTAAGCAGTGCTGTCTCTCTGAATCTATGTGAAAATATTCAATCACATCCTTTCTGCAGAGTATAATGTTTTCTTTTACCCCATTGGATGGTTCTTTCCACAACAACTGTGCTCTCTGTAACAAGAGGAGATGTCACCGTTATTTCCAGCAACTTCAAGTCTTAACACCCTCTGCGGTCACCAGCAATGGCTCTGTGTTGTTGTGACTCTGGATGAAGCATCATGTAAGAGGAATTTGGAGGTCAAAATCCCCTGATGGAATGTGAAGTAGTGGCAGAGTGAGCGCTGAGTAAAGCAGACAGTGCTCTGTCAGGCCTGCTGATGGCAGACCAGGGTGGAAGCCTCGTCACTTGTCTCCCCTCTGATCGGACCTGTCAGTTGGGATTCATCCTTCAAGAAAAATACTTGTCTGCTCATGCAGGCTCTGGCGTATGGACTACTTCTGTCTTTAATCAATAGATCGATAGACAGTCGATAGGCAGACAGACAGCTAGACAGGTAGATAAGTAAACAGCTGTGGTGGCTGCAGGTCTTTTAAGAAGGGGAAGCTCATATTTTCCCCAGCCTACATCATAAATGTGTTTGTGTATTTATATGTAAATTCTACCCTCCTTTCCTTTTCTAGTCCTTTTTAACAAAGACAAAGTCACTGGGGATCGGTAAAGTCTCCAGATCAGTTCAGAACGCAATGAAAAACATTGAAAATCCTCTGGTGCATGTTAATATTATAAGATCGACGATTCGCTCATTTTGCTGTCAATCGAAACGAGATTCTGCCTCAGACAGATCATCCAATCATCATGCAGAAACAGAGCCCAGCCCACTGACCCATAGACCCCCAGATACACTGAGCATCGGATGGGCAGGACAAAGCCCAGCATTTATCCAATGACCGTTCATTTTCACACATTGGAACAAACCCTCTACTCTTCCCGATTGACCCCCAGAAAAGCTGAACGTCTGTCTGTGTAAATCACTGTGGAGCTGCACAGATATATGGTAGGAAGTTGTGTTTGTTTCCTGTGATAAGAAGCTGAATCTGAACAAAAGATGAATGCGCTCTAGCGCATTTTCAGTCAATGAAATAAACGCACTGCAGTACATATTTCACCACTTTTTTTTTACATTTTAGGGAAAGTTGAGCTTCCCTTGCAGTCTGAGAGCAGTTGCTACTTGTAGACAGTTAGATAGATGACAGTTGATGCTCTAGACCAGAGATCATCAACTGGTGGCCCGCGGGCTGAATCTGGCCCACCAAACCGTCCAACCTGGCCCGCGACTGGATTCCAAAATTAGTCGACTGTGGTATTGGTGACAGGAGCCTGACTCATAAAGGCTAAAAATGCCTTCAGTTTTGTAATGACATGGAAAAATATAAGAGCAATAAACATCAAATAACAATGTTATGCTAAAATTAGATTTTTATTTCATCTATGTTTAATCTTTATTTGAGGGTCCAGCCCCCAAGGTGACTGTTCGGTAAAATTCCTTGGCCTTCTGGTAAATATAGTTAGTGACCCCTGCTCGAGAACCTCCTTGCTCCTTAAAAATATGGTTATTATCTTGAAGACAGCTGAGCACCGCTTAGAGCTCTTTGTTATTTTAAAGTGGTGAAAGACTCATAATGCTGCTCACACAGCTGCCCGTCAGTCGATGCCGTGAAGAAACTGTTAACTACATCTTTATCCACGCGTCGCAGGTTGTCCAAGCTATGCAGTCGCACTGATCCAACAAGGACACCCCTGCTTGTCTTAACCCCCCCCCTCACTGAGATTACTTAAGCTCCCTGTTTTATGAGAAGGGCAGCCCTTCCATTTCCCTCAGCCCTTGTAATTATGAACAGGGTGTGTGTGTGTTTGTGTGTTAGTGTGTGTTTGTGTGTGTGTGTGTGGGAAGGGGGGGGGGGACTTGGGGAGCTGCATATAGTTATAGCTCGCATGGAGCTGTGTTGTTGGAGCACATATTCTTATTTTCTCATTGTTTGCTTGACTGCAGCAGTGTACACAGGGATGTTCAGACTCTCAGTGCTTTTAGAGTGAAATATGTAGGAAGAATGTTATGTGCAGGGGAATTCATAGAGCTTATACACTGAATTCACACTGCACATGAGGAAACAAAGTCAGTCTTTATGTTTACATTTCCCTCAAGTTTTGATTGGTCCATGGTGGTGTCAGTCCAGTTCAACCAAACTGTTCTCTTTGTTTAGAGCAACTTCGCAGATTTAAGCAGCTGCATCTCCACTTGGTGTTCTTCCTTTTGCCTAAGTCTCAGAACATTTCAGTATTGTAAAAAGACTTATGGTGTCAGCCAAAACTCAACCAGAATTAAAGCAGCAAGTGGTGATGAATAGATCCTCATATCAGTGCACCCATCAGACAACCACATATGCAGCAGCATCTATCTACCTTAACCCAGGCCCCTACAGTCAGCACTCATGAACACTTATCTTAGCTATAGAATACACTGCAGTTCTGCTTTTGAGCAGTAGGTATGACTGTGACTTTGATACACATCTGCAGGAATGTATGAAACATTATTGAAGACTTGAAATGATTTCAAGTATGTTTGTAGGTTTTAATGGGAGTAAATACTGCTTGTGTCCTAAAGTTGGGCCTATACCTATGACCAAAGTCCATATTTAGATGATCCAGACTAAGACTGTGATGATGTGTATTGAATTTGGCAAAGATTGGATAATGAATGTGATCATTAACACCAAGTATTTCCTGACCGCGCTGCTAAGACAGTAAAAGATAATTGAGGTTACAGGTGTTTGAAGAGATGGACCATTGTCATTTAGATGAAATTGGAAAGAGATCAACCCTTATTTGAAAGAGCTTCTGTGAGTTCCTGTATTTCATGGTGAGACAGAGTTTTGAGAGCGGCACAAGGGAAATGTCATTAGGTTCTCTAAATGAGTGTTTGGGAAAAGAAATTTCCAAAAGAGATGGAATTTAAAATAACATGTTATTACCTCCTGGCAGTTGGGGGCGCTGTGGTTGTAGGTGAATATAACAGATGCAGACAGATGCATTCAGGGCGTGGCACTGAAGACGTGTGTGACCAACTTTGTACTTGGAAGTTATTTGCGTCAAAAAGCTCCTGAAAAACCTTGAAGTTCGACCCTCTGTGGTGGCAACATTTATTCATATATATATAGTTATCTTTCAACCTCAATGTGTATGGAAAAGAATGTGGTGAATTTGTAGTTGATTCAATTTAAAAAACAAACAAAAAGACATTGATTTGTTTGTTGAATTATGTACCCTACAAATCCCCAAAATTATAGGTCTCAAATTTTCTAAGTCCCTGTTGGGATTTTACTCTGACACTAAGACTTTTTGTTCACCTTGGTGTGGTAGATTTCATGCATGAAGACGTTTCTGAAAAGGCCACGCCCATTTAGGCAGGAGAAATGTGTCTGTTTTTTATAATCCTCAGTGTAACCGTATTACACAGGCCAACTTGGGAGTTGATCGGATACAATAAAAAATACTGAAAAAAATGCAACGTAAAAAAATCAGTTTAAAAAAGTATGTGAATCCCTACAACTCAAACTTCTCAAATCTCTCAATTTCTTAATTCATCATGATAATAAGACATTTCTTTTAAAGTTTGGGAATTCATCAAAGACGAACAGAAACAGCACATGAAACTTAAAAAACAGTGTTCTCTACTCACCAGTAAACTTTTTAATTGTACTTAAATAATTCAAAGTATACAGAACAGAAATGTGTACGGTCTTAATTGAGGAATACATATCCCATAATAACTAAAAAATCTCTGTGTTTCCTTGTTACAAAGCAAATGGCCACTTTTGTGTTTCCATTATAATATAAAGTCAAAGTTGCAAATCACAATATTGTCAAAAACAACTGCACTTGCACACTTTTGCCAAATTGTGTAGCACCAGTACAAACAATGGAGTAATTCATTTTTGCAATAACTGAATTTTTGGCAAAATTTAGAGATATGAAGAGTTTTGAAAGTGCACATATTTTTCAAAAGAAAGAAAGAAGGAAAGAAAGAAAAGAAAGAATCCAAGAGGGGCTCAGGCTGTAATTTCAGGACTGAAGATTAAAACTGGCACTAGTGCTACAAAGTGTGTTTATTTCAATGAATGCAATTAAAAACTGAACCATTTGAAAACAAACTGTCCTGATTAAAAAGTGCAAATATGACTCCCTTTCAAATGATACACAAATTAGCCAAACTCTGACTCCGCCGAGAGTAACAACTCATCGTGTTTTAATTGTATTTTAATTTTTAATACAAGGGACCTTTCATAAACTCAGTTGTTGAAGAGCAAAGATTAGAGGGCAGTTTTGAATTCAGGATGTCTACAGCACTGACGTGTGCAGTGAATAACCTGCAGACAAACCATCATAATTCCTGAGCTGTTCATGAGAGCAGATGGGTCAGCAGAAGTTGTGAGCAATAATGACAGAGCAGTGTGTGATACTGTGAGAGGCCAAACCAGGTGAAACCAAGTGATAAATATTTCACGTAGCACAGGGGCTTAACAGTTGTGTTCATAGCAGCTCAAAATCAATCATCACAGGAAAGGAACTGAAGTTCAGGCCCAGAGCATGTCACCACCTCCACAGTTCTCCTCCAAAGATTCTTCAAGCCCCTGTTGCTGTGCTGTTGTTTTGCCTCAAACCAAAACTGAAAGGCAACATTTAACCACCCCTGCCCCCCCCCATGACCACCTCTGTGGGAGCACTTGTACCTCTGCAGAAGCTGTGGATTATCCAGAAAAGTTGACTGGCAGCTGTAAGAAGAAATATTTCCAGTGAAATGGAGGCTGTTAAGAAATTAGACCTGACTGTGTAAATGAAACCATTTGAGTTCAACGAGTGAATTCAAAAGTAACAGGTTTGTTTCATGAAAAAAAACATTAGTCCTACTTTAGAAAGAACAACAATGTATAAGGGCCACTTCAAGACAAAAAATTACAATGTGGTAAATTTGCGGGTTTAAAAAGTGGCGTATATGCAAGTTCAACCCCGTGAAGCCTGACCTATCAAAAAATGGTCAGAAAGTTCTAGTTTTCTGGAACTCAGACCTTTATCAACCCTTATAACAAAATCCACAAAAATATTGCTTTATCATTTCATTTATGATATATTTCTTGTATCACATTTGACACACTGGACAATTCTACATACTATTTCAACTATTTTATTTAAGTTATTTTGTAAATATGCATTTGTTTCATGCAGAAAACACTTATTATTTTTCTTCTTTTTTTTTTTTTTATTTTATTCTTTTTTAAAAAGTAACAATTTTGATGTAATTCTTGTTGCAACTTCTTGAAAATCAAGCAATTTCCTGAAAATATGTGAGTGGATGATTTCATGAGAGCAGACATTTTGAAAAGGACCGAAATGTATTTACAAATATTTTTAACAGGTTTTCAAAGAAACTATCATTTAGATGCGACATAGGTCTTTGAAATCATGTATCAAATATGATATGTTTGGATTTATAGAGTTAAAAGTGGCATTTCTACCAGATTCATACTTTGTCGGTCATTGTCACGCTGTGTTTCGCTGCATCATGGAGCGACTTTACAGCCTCATCAGGTCAAACTTTTGACTTGGACTCAGCAACAAGGAGATAATACTGGTTTTAGCCCACAGTCATCACATTATCATAAACAGTCAGACACGTCATGACATAAATATGTTAATGTTACTGTGTAGCTCCCTCCAATCACAGCAAGAGTCAGAGATCTTGATTTATAAAAGGGAAACTTTACTCAGGTCAACCTATGAGAACTGGGCCAAGAAAAAAGAGGATTATAAATGAACACAAATGAGTGAAATAGTTGTACAAGTCACACAACAACATTTAAAGATCATTACAGCAGCAGAATAATAGAGCATTGATATCCTGCTCACACAACAAACTGCACAATCTATAGCAAATTTGCCACTTTATGAAAAAACAAATTCTCCAAGTGGCCCTAATAGACCGTTGCAAGGAGGCACTCCTACTCCTATTTAAAGCATTGGCAAGTTCAAAGAGGACACAACCAGGCAGCGTTATCTATTTATACTCCAGAGACCAAGTGAGATTCTGGCCGTTTCACCCAGTGGCATCTTCAGGCTGACGATGTTATGCCTGTACAGCTCCACAGCTCTGCTTCAATTCTTTGCAGGGATCAGTGTATCCCAGAAATGTGTGTGGGTGGAAGGCAGTGGTTGTGTGTGTGTGTGTGTGTGTGTGTGTGTCAGTGTATGGCAGAGGAAAGATAGGTAATATTACTGGGGGATTGCCTGCAAAGCCCCAACCTTTCCCTGTCCTCTGCTTCTATCAAAGGTCTTCCTGAGGGGGATCAGCAGCAAGTGTTAAGGGGGGGGCTCTTCAAGGTATCAACTCAACTTTCAAGGTGGTAAATGCTGCTCTAAACTCTAAACAACTTATCTAATATCTAATTCTATATGGATGAGGCAATAATCGATCATACTTTTTTTTTCTTTTTGGGAGAAAACGCATTTTAATTTTCTGGTTGGACTCTCAAAGTTCTTTAAAGTAGTAATGATATTCTCTATTAATCATGCTTATCCCAATTGATTTTTTCTGTAAGATGTGTGTTGTAATCACATACAATAGGTAAAACATGCTTTTTGTGTAGTGGAAAAGACCATTCAATAATAAAAACAAAAATGTCAGCCATTTCATCAAAGACATGAAATAACTTGCTTCTTTTTTATGACAACTGGGTATGTTCCACTGTGTTTTACCTGTGGTTTGTCACCTGGTGTCAGTTGCTTATGGGTCACAGTTAACCACTAGTTAAACACTGATGAAAGTAAAGGGCTGGGGCAGGTTTTTTTAAAAGTTGTAGCCAGTTTCTTTGAAGGTTTTTATTGTTTTGAACCTTACGAACCTCTGAGAGCTCAGTGGAGCGCTGGTGCTACAGTTTGCATATGAAGTTTTGAATGACGGTAAATTTGGAAACAAGATAAGATGGACTGATCATTCCTTTCATGCATGAGATTTTGCAAAGGTACACTTTTATATTGCATTTCAACATGTCCCAGAGCACTGTTTGCTTTAACTAATGTGCTGACAGAAAATCCAGTGTAAGGTAAACAACAAAAACATTATGATCCAGACCACAGCTGTTCACATGGCTCCTACATTAAATATATGTCACCACATATTAAACATTAATACTTTTAGAATATGGCAATGACATCTTTGTTTTTAGAAAAAAATACAGTTTTTTCTTCTTCTTTAATGGTTTATTGCATTTTTTAGCAGTGTTTTAGTTTGTCTGGATATACATTTTTATGTTTCCTTCCTAAAGTTTTGGGAATAAGGGATGTATTGATATATATCAAAAAAATGATGTGCAAAAAAATGACACTACAGCATGTTCCACAGTGAATATATGCTCTGGCAGACTTGGTACAGTAGAACATAAAGGGTTAAGTGTGCTGACATACTTTTTGCTTTTATTCGTGGCAAAGATTTATTTGCCAATTTTCTTTACCATGTTACTATTAGGGCTAAAGGATATGGACAAAATTTCATATCTGGATATTAACGCCATATATCTCGATATTGATATGATACAATATGACTCTGGGATTAGAGAAAACTAAACATTTTTCAGAAAAATAAGAGCATCATAATATAACAGGATGTGTAAAGTGGGGTTAATTGATTAGAGCCACAGTCATCAACATTAACAAAAAGTCACCAATAATCATGTGACCGTCTGAGCTTTATATGGAGGGGGAGCTGGGAAAATCTACATCATTTCTATCTTCAATATTGGGATACTAGAATCTTGAATTTTCATATCTCGATACAGATATGATAGTAATATATCTTTAAAGTGAACCCCGACAGTAAGGACTAACAGGCATGAATATGCTCAAATGTTTGTCTCAAACTAGAATTTGTTATTAAAAGACATAACAAATTGGTTTTTCTTTAAAAAAAAATACAGTTTAAAACTCAGTTTCTATCCTTCGGGCGCAGCCATTGTTTTACTGCCGCAATGCATTCTGGGTTGATGACATAGATTGGTTGCTTGGTGCCGAGCATCTGGATTTGGCTGTTTACTCACTACTAGTCACCGTAAGTCACTAGGTTTGAGGAGCGAGAAAAAACACTTTTGGGTGCACTTTTCAGTCCAAAGGAAACAAGGAGACTGATGTTAGTCTGCACAGCTTCCCAAAAGACAAGAAAAGAAGGAAGTTGTGGGAAATCGCTTGTGGGCGTAAACAACTTCCCATGGACCGCGCCGATACAAGACCGGTGAAGAGGGGTCTTCGTAAACGACGTAAATCGGCCGGGTACGACTACTTTCTGCTGACAGGTGTGGGTCATTATAAACGGAGACTAAAGCCAAATGCTGTGCCGACTATTTTCCAACACAAACCCACAAAACTTCCTCGGGAAACCACTGAAGTCCGCTCCAGGACTTATATGATCCTGTACGAGATCCAGCCCGGTGCAACCATATGACGTCACTACCCGGACGTTATTGCGGGTAAACAACAATGGCGGCCTACAGGTGAAAATATTTTTTTCAAATTTTATACAAACTAAGATATTTTGAGAGATTTTATTATGGTTCTTATGTAGCTGGTAAAAACACTGATCATTTAGGAAAATAACGTTCTGGTAGCCAGGGTTCCTTTTAAGCCCTAGTTACTATCATGGTTTGTTGGTTTTCTCATGTATAACTCATGGTCAGACTGAGGAAACAGCCTCTGACCTCAGAGTGTCTCCCATCCTGGCCGTGGCTTTGCTAACATTTTCCATTGTCTCGCGTTGTACCCGTCAGCTCTGCCTGTACCAGTACGGCTTTAGCTGGGCAGGATTCGCGGCTGAGGCTTGAAGCCACAGTGTGGAAAGGTTTTGGCACTGTCAGGGACACATGAATCGATGCTGCTGCGATGTAATTGGCTGCAGAGCAGAAACCCTGTAACAAGGCCTGCTGTTGTCAGAGTAATGGCAGCCACTGGAGCATTTCATTGATATTTGGTGCATTTATGTGTTATTACTTGAACGATCTCTCCTTGCACTGCTTGATGTCAACTCTGCTGGAATCTTTAGTCTACTGGACTGTGTCAGAAAATTGACATCTTTTTATGGCTGCTTTAAAAGAATATTCTTTATGTCCCTCCCCAACAAGATGAATATGAGATTATTAGAATGGAAATTACTATGGAAGAGACATATCCATGGCCATAACACTATAAGTATATCTGAAATATAATCTGTTATGTTGGGTGTCTCAAGTCCTTTAGTTCTTTGGTAAATGTGAGTCTGGATTATATTTTGATTTACTTTGAACTGAACCATTGTAGTGAGCCCCGTAAAGCCACAGTATGGGCTTCTTTGTATTTTGGTCTAATTGTAGCAGACAGCTGGTTTCAGGCAGAGTCAGCAGGTCTGTACTGATGAATTGCTTACATGAGGTTTCATAGTGGTAAGGGTAGAGACAGCAGTGCAAGGTAAATAAATAGTTCTTTTGATTTAACTGGAGCTCTTCTTCCACACCATCAGTCCCGACTGCCTCGTGTCCCCATGGCAACCGATGGTCAGGCTGAGCTCAGCACAGGACTGTTTTGGTCTTGAGAAAACCATAAACAGGAGGACGAACAAAGGCTGCTTTTCAGCGCTGTGATGAGAAAATGCGGTGACACCAGCCCGTGAGTTATCACAAGTATGCAAATTATCTTTCTCGTGTGAAGTCTCTGCCACATCAATCATCCGCATCTTGTGCTATTTTAATATGTCAGCGCACACAGTGGGGAATTAAATTGTATACTCTACAGAATGTATGAGGGCGTGTGAAGTTATTGTTGTAAAATCTTTCAAATAAATCACCGCGCAGATAGTAACATCACACCATCTCTATTAAGCTGCTGACATTTCCTTTATTCTTTAATGGGAGCATAATGAAAGGC
>RPOG01006052.1:14855-26872 GCA_008086565.1 Thalassoma bifasciatum
GGGGGCAGCTCTTGATTATTGTTCTGACATTTATTACCTCTTTCCCAATAAGGAATATGTCTAACAATAGAGGCTGTCAGTCACAGCTCCCATGAATACCACTGTTTATATGTAAATCAGCTCCTTACAGACTGCTCTCCATACGTAAGGCAGCTTGGTAGTTGTGTTTTAGTTATAGATATGTGCATATGAAGTGATGTACCAATCATTGTCTTACATAAAAGATATCCACACCATCAGCCCATCTTTTGCTTTCACTGTCCTTTGTTCTCGTCACTGTCGCTAATAGCAGGAAATATCTCTGCAGTGCAGTAACCATAGCTACACAAAGCACAAAAGACACATTTTGGGTTAGAGCCTGGTTTATCTCTGAGCTTTTAACCCCCGATGAGCAGAGGCGCAGCTTGAGATGCTCAGCCTAGTTTGGCAGCTCTGCAGTCTGAGATGACATTTATGACTGTTTGAGCTATTTCTGTAAGCATTCCCCGGCACTCCAGTGACCTGCTGGGCATCCCGGGCTCCTTTCAAATATTTAAGAAGCACACTGGAAGAGTCCATCTCACTGTAAATCTGCCAGACATTTAAATGGAAATTTTTTTGCATTATTTTATTCTGATTTACTTTATATGCCTTTCTTTTCTGACAATTCCTCTGGTCCCGTATTATCGCTGTTGTTGGCATGTAATGATGAGACTCCATGTACAGCACTTGGGCCTTGAGCTTGTATAGGAGACACACCAATACTAATCAGCTGTCAGCTGAACAGCAACAAGAGGAAGCGTTGGTGTTACAATGATATATTGTTCCCTCCCATGCAGGAGGTGGAGGTTTGAACAGGCCTTTCAATCTCCATCATGTCAGAGGAGAATACAAGCAGTGTGATGAAGGAGGTGGACGTGCATGGGGGGGTGGGGTTGTGTGATGTTGCTGGAGCCATGGGAGATATTTTCACTTATTTACCCCAAAGACAGCTAGAATTTCTTAGAAAAGAAAGGATAGTGGAATAGACATTTGCACTAAATAGATCCCCCAGCTTTACATAGCAGCCACAGCCACCAGCGTCTGAACAGGTACAATGTAAATGTATGTACATTGTAAAAGTGCGAGTTGTTTGAATGCAACAAAAAGCACTTTACGAAGATGAATCATTTACCAAGCCTACCTTTCAGATGCAAAAAGCTAAAGGAATTTACTCTTTTTTTTTGGTAACCAAACAAAGCATCACATTTAATATGCCTTAGTTAAATAAGAAGGACTTTAAGAATGCTTGGTATGCATTATGCAGCTTATTGCTTACACTGGGTCACCATGACAGTATATGTCATACATGTTATATGTAATCAGTGCAGGACTAGGATTCCCTTTAAGTATAGTTCATGCATGTAAAATCTGGAGCTGAATTATGAAGTTGGGGTGTCTTGGATTAATATTGATATTAGATATTGCTTTGATACCAGCATTGAAATGAGTAACAGATCATATCAGTCTGCATCTAAACTCTCTGTTATAACCAGTCCATCCTGCTCCAGCACTTCTACCCAGAGGAGCCCACATGATCACAACAACAGACTGATTATTCTTTGTTCTCTGCTCTTTGTTTCAGAATGACACGTTCATTTTGAAGTTGCTGTTGTGAACTCAACATTTGGAGCAACAGAAAATATTGTGTTTCTGGGTTTTTGTCCCTGCTTTGTTGTTCCCGCTATAAACTGATAAGGGCTAGGACGATATGCTTTTCTCCTGATTTGATTCTTTTTATTATTTCTTGGGTGCATGAGTCATATTAGAATGGTATTCTGTGATATTGCAGACTTTTGCTATTTTCAGTTTTTTAATAGGGATGCACATTATTGGATTTTTGGCCAAAATGCAATATTTTACAACTCATTTAGCTGATTACTGATGCAGATATTATCAACCACACACCTATTTGCAGAGATCATCAACACTCTTCTATATTAGAAGCAGCGTAAAGTAATATAGACAGAATGAAGAAACATAACTTCTGTGCATAAGGAACATATTGCACTGTGCATTTGATTACGTGCTGATATATATCGTGCATCGCTATTTTTCAACACCAGTGAAAAAGTTGAATGATGATGATGTCTACAGACAACATCAGGATTCATATTTCCTCAAAATATTCACAATATATGTTTATTAAGCAGCAGGATATTTGAACCAGTTATTGATACTCTTTCTCAAAATTCATGAAACCAAAATTGCTGATACTTATGTGAATAGTTTTTTTTTTTTTTGTCATACCCATAACACTGACAGTAAAAAATAACTGAAGTGAACTTGAATTATTTGGTTCTCTAAAATTATAATTTATTCATATTGTGTTTATGTGTTTGCGTTTCTAGGGTCTTCTAATTTGGTTTTACTTATCTATTTTGATTGTAGTTTATACTTATATTTAAAGTTAAAATGAATATAAAACATTAGTTGATAACAAATGGGTGAGTTTTCTCAGACCTGCTGTTGCTGACTGTTGTTCTCTGCTTGAGTAATATCACTTGATGTAGGCTTTTCTGACATTCTATACTACAAAATAAGTCATAAGCACATTTATGATCCATGCTGAAATCAGATCAGATCAGTATCGGTATCAGCCAATACTCAGTGCTGTAATATTGGCCTTACATTGGAAGTATAGAGGTTGTTTCAGGGCAGCCCTATTAGCAGTTGACAGTGACAAACATTACTTATTTCATCCTGACAGTATTTGACAGCATATTTCAAAATATGCCGAACAGAAGTTTGTCCATGGGACGTGAAAACAGAGAAAAAGGCAAGTTGCATGACAGATAATTAGTGACTTTTCAGAAACTCTCGGGGACGGAGTTTGCATGAGATTGTAAGAGTGAGATGACCCTGCAGCCTCCACCTCTCTCTCTCTCGCTCTCTCTTAGCTCTCTCTCCATGTCCCCAGCTCCTTTGTTGATGTAATTTGGCACCACAGAGCACGTTTTAAATCCTGGGGCTCAAGTCAAGTATCTGTGAGTCAGCTGGATCTACAGAGGGGGCATTCCCCATGGTTTTGAGATAATTACTTTCTTCCCTTATGACAAGCCTATTGAATTTAGATTAGGCCAATAACAAATCTGCGACACTGCGTGCCCTCTGCTTTGCACGTTGTCAATAAGCTGTTAATGTGCCCGACCCCTGCACCCTTTTTTCCACATGGCATCAGCTGCCCCCCCTCTCTATAACCACAGCCACTGCCCACAGGCGAGTACAACCAACACTGTGGCATATGAGGCCGACAGAGGAAGTCTCATCAATAATGAAGAGCGGTAGCTGGGGGAGTCGTGCAGAGGAATTGTGGTGGAGCGAGTGAGAAGTGCAGCTGCTGGTGTGTTTGTGTCATTCTTCCAAATGGATATTTTGAAATCGTGTTCCCGTGAGAGCTCACCAAAGAGAACGAGAGTTATTAATAGCTGATGGGCTACATATGCTGTCAGATTACTGCTAAGATGTGTGCTTTTGCATTATTTAGTATTTATTGACATTTCCCTGTGCTTCTCTGGCAGTTTTCCCCAGAGAAATTAGGAAAGTGTGAATTTTTACAAAAATTAAATTGTGCACACACACTTTGTCATTTCTGAGTTGATACAGGTCACACTGATGTCAGAAAGGTGAAACACAAATAAAAATCCAACTGAAGAAGCAGAATGTTCAGAAAGGTACACCAAAACCTCATCAGTTCCCTGTCAGTCAGCAGCGTGTCACAGCTCATGGTCAGAGTGCTCAAAGAAGTCGAGCCACATATCGATTATCTATATGAAGTGTTGTGCAGAAGCAAACACAGATTCCCTGGTAGAAGGCACTGAGAATGACCCAGCGCCTCTTATAGAATGACAGCGTCTCCTCCCAGCTGCTATCCTGCTCATTCCCTTTCTATAATGCCTCTCATTGTGTGAGGAAGAGGAGGCCCATTCTTACTCACGACTCTCGTGCTCTCGTTTCTCCAGGGCCCAGCCCTGAAGGAAAGAAACTGCTGGGGGAGTCTGGATATACCTGCTGATTCCATCCTATCTGACCGTCAACTGCATCCCCTCTCTCCTGACGGCACCAATCCAGGAAGGCTTTAAAGAAGAGCAGCTCCAACCAAACGGAAACAAGAAGGACAGAGACTCACAGGAGGAGGGGCCTGTGCTCGCAGCACATCGGCAGAGTTCTGTGAGTATTTCACTGTTCTCATTGTTGTGGGGGAAATATTTCCGTGCAACTGACCAGTACTATGCTCCCCATCACTGGGCATTTGGTTTACTCTGTCTGCTAAACAACACATTCATGAAAAAAACAGCATTTCATTCAAGAATGAAGTGCTGATTTCCTTTCTATGCTGAACAAATCTTCTTTTCAGACTCTGAAATATAAGGAAGTGTTTTTGTTAGACTTTTTATTCCTGAGTAGACTATTAAACAGCACAAGTGACCTTGACAGTTTTGCTCTGTTTTCTTTTTCACTGTCACTCAAACACTTCATCGAACAATCTAAATCTACCGTGTGTGTTTTTCACTTCCACAAAGCAGCTTTATGTCAGACTCACTCTTTAAGGCTGTGGTTTCCAACCTTTCAGGGCTGTGACCCCATTTTCACCTCACAATCTCTGGGAACCCCAGAGACTTTTTTTTCTAAATTTTTTTTAGTCTATGTTATTCATACTGCAAACAGAAAGTAGTCAGGATTAGCGCACAGAGTTACAATTTATTTTTTCCTGATCCAGATATAGACTTTATTTTAAGTGAACTTAAAACTTCAAAACACTTTATCTCCTAGGTATGCTAAAATACTAAACTCAGGAAAATGAAAATAGAAAAAAAAAATGCTTAGATACTGAAATACCTAAATATTTAATAATAAAGTAATAGATTAATTAACAGTAGAGTAGAATTCTAAGAAATACTAAAGTACTGAATAATAAAATGTTAACGAAACACTAAAACATATAAATCACAGTTGTTCAGTGTGTTATGTTTTGATTTTAAAAAGAATAGTAATTACTGAAGAAAATCTTTGTTTTAGTAATTTTTCGAATCAATTAATAGACATTTCAGGGGCCCTGTATGGATACCAGGGGACCCCATATTGGGTCACGAACCCAAGGTTGAGAAACACTGGTTTTAAAGATGTGTTTGAAGTAGCAAGAAAGATCAAAGTGACAGTATCTTGATGTTTTGTGTTAAATTACACTTTCCTGTAGCTCTCTGTCTCACTTTTCATCCAGTTGGTGTTCCATTTTCAACAAGATGTCCGGTTGAGGAATTAGGTGCAGGCCAAAGGCAAAATGATGTGACAGAGCCACTTACCTTTGCTGTCTACCACCCCCCCACCACACCCCCCTGGTCCCTGAGATTATCAGGACCTGTTGTATATGTAGGTGTTGTGCAGTAGATGAGGGGAGAGCAGGTTGGGTGTGGGGGTATTGGTTTTAGAGCTCAAGAGCCAGAGCTACTGATGACAAAGCTGAGGAAATAATCCAAAGCTGTTGAGGCAGCAAATGATGAGATAGTGAGGAGGGGGTGAGGGAGAAAGTGAGACAGGTTGTGTGTAAGATTGCTTATGGGCTCTGTTTTCTTCTCACTAGGAAAGGAAATATCATGATTTATTGCTGGAAAGCCAAGAGAAAAAAATCAAACCTGATGCTCTTATATTGCCTTTTGCCTGGTGCACTGCAACAAAATAAGAAATAAGACAGGTTTGTGCGGAGGAACCACAGTGCCCTGTGATAAAAGCAACACTGAATAGTGGAACATCCCATCAAATTGTAAAATCCATTAAAAATCCTGAAAATAAATGCTGTTATTATCTACTCTCAGACAGGATATAGCAGCGTATAGGATGAATGAAACCTCACTGGAGTTATTTCGCTATTTGTATTTGAAAAGAGGTTTAAAAGTCAAGATCAAAAGATTTATTGTTTTGTTTTCAGCTGATCCCCAATCAAGTCAATTGTACTTATTGCTTCACAATCCTAGTTCAATTTAAAAAAAAAAATGTAAAGAAATGTGAAACCATTGAGTTTTAAATGTATAACTAGAAATGTCATTGGCTCGACCAAACCTTTGAAATTCAGTGAGAAATTGAAAAAGAAAAGGGAATTATTTGGCAGCCCTCCCCTTATTTAACCATCCCTTTGCTTTTTGATTTTGTTTATGTTCAATGTAATTTTAAGTGGTGGCATACTAACACAATGAAAGCAGGGTTTCTGTTGGGTCTAAGCACCCAACTGGCTATCAGCTGCTGTTGGTGTCGAAAGAAGCTCCAAGGCACAGATTCTTAGTTAATGCATTTGCAAAAGGGAAGTCTGATCAGAGGTGCATCCAGCACCCTGACTCCCATCAGCTCCCAGACTTCCCCGTTGTTCAGCTCTTTATTCACAGTGAAATCATCATATGGGCGTGATCGTATAGTCATTAGTCATGTAAAAACCAGAAGTTCACAGGCAGAACATACTTGAATGGACATCATGTAACCACATTCTGTAAACAGCTGATACCTACTTTTTGCATGGGCAGTCTGTCCTTGACGTCAGAATGATAACATAGATTACAAGCACGGCAGTACAGCATCACTCTAACAGTTTCTATGTGTGCAGGAAAACCTGAAATACCTGGAAATTGATTGACCAATTTTCCAGTCATGGAAAACATGGAAATGGGGGAAAAAAGTCAAATGTCCTGAAAACAGTTTCATTATCCTGAATCATTTATCCTCCCCCTGCCTTGTGGGCCATTGCAAACAGATTAAAAGTTACACGTGTGTCTGTTGTCACCACTTTCTAGGCAACATTAAGTGGAAGTCTCTGTGTGTATGTGTGTGTGTGTGTGCATTATTCTATGATACATTTATCATAATCATCTTTCATAGATAAAATATAGCCAATTTGATTAAAAGTTACAACCGTAGAAAAAAAAAACACATCTAAGGAATGTGGACAGGAGTGTGTACACTATAAAAAAGTCAGAAAAAACACAGCAAAACACCTTTAAAAAATAACAGTTATGAACCATAAAATCAACTGTTTCATATACAGTGAATAACAGTAAATTCTGCAACTGAAGAAAACTTAAACTGTAAGAAGATGTAAAAAATGATAATGATATACTGTGAAATATTCATTTATTTAAGAAGAAATACTGTAATGTAAAAATGTCTGAGAACCTTAAATTTTAAAGTATTATTTGGGCAAAACTGCAGTCATTGAGGTTGTGCACATTGAAATTCACTGTGTAAATCTGTTGATTGTTATGGAATACAAAGCTTGATTTTTACATAAGTAGGATGTTAAAAAATGTAGTGCACTGTAAAGCTATCAACAGCACACTGTAAAAAAAGAAAAAAGTCCTGTTGTTTTTTTATGGAAAAGCTGTGCTTGCAAGGGAAATTCTGTTAAATATACAGTAATAGTATCAAAGGTAAACACCCACACACAGTCAAACTTGCAAATTTTTGGTAAGTTTGACAGTGTGATTGACAGTTTCAAACATCTATTATTGACAAAAAATGTACATTTTAAACTGGTAAAATCAACAGCTATTTTTTTGCTGAATACGCAGGACCACAGTGCTATTTGTGCTATGTGTTTTAGTTAGACTGTAGTAAGTATTACTTCCTTTGATGTAATTTAATTGGTGAACATTTTTACACTTTTAAATGTGTATGCTGTGATAACTTGTCTCTGCAGTGGCCGAAAATGTCCTGGGAAATGATTTTAAGGAAAGAGTGAGAACCCTGTAAAATGATGTACTATGGCATTTGAAAATTGTGCATATGGTATTTCTGAAAAAAGCCTCACTGATAGATGGTGCCAGGGAAAATGTCTGTTCACATGTAGCCTCATCTGGTGAGAAAAGGCAACGCACCTCAACATCTTCATGATCATCAGTTTATTCACAGTCTCTCCCGAGCTTTGCCAACAGCATATGTTGTGTAATAATTTAGATTTCCCTCTCAACCCTTTTAATTGGTGCATGCTAAAGTAGCACCAGCTAATCAACATCACAGCCTCTCATAGATTTAAAGATGATGGTGATTGCTGCCAGGGAACATGCCTGAATGAAACTCTCTCACACACACACACACACACACACACACACACACACACACACACACAGTGGTGTATGCAGATGAGACTTGTCTGTTCCTTCTGGCTGTCTCTGTAGAGCTGTCACACATGCTGCGTCTTGGAGCACCAGGAGACTGAGCTTGACTTGAATTAAAGTGAGAGGATGTCCTACCCAGATCTGCAGAGAGCCACAGAGACACATCCGTCCCCTGAGAGAGCCAGTCAAAAGGACAGGGGGAGGGAAAGAGAGGGAGAGAGAGATGAATGGAGGAAGAGATGAAAAAAGAAGAGGGTTTGATGAAGGTCTGAAGAGGTGGAGAGGCAGGGAGAAAATTGTCTTTTAGGAATTGAAGATGAGCTGGTGGAGAAAAGAGGACACCAGAATAAAAAGCAGGAGGGAAGATTTTTAAGTAGTGTTTGTTCTCCTTTTGCTCAGAGAAGCTTACAAATGAAACACAGCAATATAAGATTTTTTTTTCCTGTTATAAGATAAGTTAAGATATACTTTATTCATCCCATGAAGGGAAATTCACAGTCATAGCAGTAATGCATCGCTGCTGCAACAAGCTGCCAATGAGTCGTGCTTAGAACAGTAGAGGTAGAAATGAATGAATTGATGATAAAAGTTCACCAGAGACAACAGCTTGTCCATAATTCTGTCTTTACTCTGCGGCGTCGACCGACATAAGGTCTGTCTGCTGCGGCGCAATGTAAAGAATTGATAAGAAGAGTTGTTAAGCAATAACGCTAAAGATATCGATGGATTGAAACATTTCTTATTTTCCTAATGGGAACTGGTTCTGACTAGTCATTGCTGAATCCAACTACAGTCCAATAGCAATGACATTATCTAGTTGAGTTGATTTATGCTTAGTTACACTGAAACACATTTTTGTGTGAAAAGAAACAGTTAAAAACTGGCAGCAGTGTTGCCATTATATGACTGTAAAACACACTTTTTTACTGCAGCAGGAATTTACAGTATTTTACTGTTCATCACCTTGTGACCATGAGTGAGGAGGGTACGTAGTGGACATGAGAGCCTGCTGTACATGAATGAATTCCACAGTTGGTGGCTCAAGCTGTCTGTGTGATGTTGTCTGGCTGCCAATTAACTACAGTGTGAACCAGCTGCCGACACGACATGGAGTAGACCTACTGTCTATGCTACATGGAGTAGATGGGCTACACCCAACAGTGTACACTTGCAGCCCCTCATGCTTTATGTAAGTGATATAATTAAACTAAGTAATTCATACAGCGTTTAGTTTTGCTTAACCCACTTCGCAAAATTAAGTTCACTTTACTTGGATTTTACTTAACTCTCAATTTATCATAGCAGAGAGGTAGTAACATAGCATTTCTATCTCTCAACAAGCTTCAGTAAAAAGTATTTAAATAGTTCTAATGGTACAAGAAACCCTAATGTGGAACATTAACACCATTGGAGGAAACACATGGACCAACACAAAGTTTTAACCGGATGTTATGAAAAAAATCACTGACTCTCGTGTTAATCAAACTCTGAATAAATGCTGCAGAATTTATAGTAAAACCCCCAACAGTACATCACTGCCTACAGAGCTGAGAGTACAGAACATTGCACACTATGTTTAGAACAGCATAATGCATGACCTGACCTACAGTAAGACTGGATGAGAAAAGAAAAAGTATTTTTCGATCCAGCCCTCAGGCATTGTTATTAACCACAAATGAATTTTCTGTACTTTTCCAGCATCCTGCGTCCCTGCCCTGCCCTGGATGATAAACACACTAGAGACCTAGGGTTTGTAAAGCAAGAAATTGGGACATGAATTATTAAGTGATAAAGCACCTTCACTAAAAAAATCCAATGTGTTTCTCCTTGTGCTTGCACACTAGACAATTTTTAAAATTCCTCCTCAGGTTCTGTTTGGGCCAGCTTGTTACTCTCATTACACAGAAGACTTTGTCATCATTGTTGCACCACCAAATCGTCTGTGAGCTCTTTGCAGCAGCTGCCCTGCCCTTCCTTACACTCTCTTTGTTCCGTAATAACACAAACCTGGAATGCAGAAAGTCTGCAGGCTACCTTTTTCTCATTTCAATTGTGGGGCATTAACTGCTGAACCATTGGCATTAATAATGAAATTTCAAGCACGATGCATAATAATTTAATGTGATTACTTACACTCTAAGGAAATAAGCAGTTTGAAGATAATAACACATATTTGGTGGCTCGGGGAGCGTTAAAAGCACCATTACATTCATGTTTCACTACTTTAACAACAACCACATTTTTTTCTTGTAGAAATTTTCTGTAGCATTAATTCTTTATGCAAGCTCATGAATGTTTGACCCCCAAAATTGTTTAGGAATGAAAAGATAAAAGAAAGAAACATTTGGAATACTATTAGAAATTATTTTTTGTTCTTTTTGATGTGCTTTACCGTTTCCAGAGGTCTATCTTTACGTTATATGAATTAAACACACCTCCCAATTACACTGCAAAAAAGTATGTGAAATATAAAGCAAAATACCATCAGAAAGTAACACTTAAGGACCATAAAACTTCACACTGTCTTTTACCATATAAAATACAGTCAATAACAGTTAACTGTGAGACTGAAGAAATCTACTGCAAAATACTGTTAAAATGATAATAATCCACTGTGAAAACAAATAAAAAGGCATTTGTTTTGGAATGAAATACTGTACTATTAAAAAGTCTGAGAACAATGAATTTTACAGTATTATTTGGGTAAAACTCATTGTGGTTGTGAACATTGGAGTTTATGGTATAAATATGCTGATCAACACAAACCCAGAGCAGGATGTTAAAAATATAGTGCTATAAAACTATTAACAGTAAAACAGTTGACTGTCAAAAAAAATGTCATGTTGAAAAAAACCCCCAATATATATTATGTCTGAATGAAAGAATTCATTGGATTTACTAAATAACTTAAGTAAATATATCTAGAAACTTGGTAAACTATCAATAAACTGAACTTAATGCCTTACCATACTCTGTAACCATGAGTGAGGAGGGCACACAGTGGACATGAGACACTGCTGTGCATAGTTGAATCCCATGAGTGAATCACGCTATCTATGCCCCACGGCTGTCTACGCTCTTTGGTTCTGACCGGCAGTCTATGCTAGGCTTTGACTTGCTGTGAACGCTCCGTGGTGTTGACTGACTGTGTGCACACTGTGGTGTAGCCCAGCTGTGTTTGCCCCACAGTGTAGGCCGGCAACCTCTGCCAGCAATCCCCACATATTACAGTCACGTACAGTAGTCCATTGCACTGTTTATGCGATGTATTTAGAGGACTTTTCATTCAGAGTTCTACAAAGAAGATACATTCATTTAATGTTGTTACTGACATCCAGTCTATGCTGTTGATAAAATGGTCCAGGCTGGGGAGCATGGACAGCCAGTCTATGCAAGAGCAAAGACAGTCTGTGTGACCCATGTGATAAACCCATGTACAGCAGGCTCTCATGTCCACTGCATGCCCTCCTCACTCATGGTTCGCAAGGTAAAATGGGATTTTTTCTTTTTTTTTTTAATTATTAGTTATTACTAATAGTTTGAACAACTAAACAAAAAGCAACTGTAAAATGTACTGGTTGTTCTGTGAAGATTTTTATCGCTTTACTGTACATTTTACAAAATTTTTCCTGCGAACCACTGCAGGTATTTTACCACAAAAACAATAGGATTTCTTTCTTACAGTGTAGTTTTGAATCCATCACACTCAAACACAAAAAGCTCAAAAATAGAGTACAACCATTGTCAGAGCCTCTCCACTATTCCATTCTGCTCTTCCTTAAGGTGCCCAGTGCAGCAGCTGGGAGCTGGACTGTATCATGTTTAGTATTCTTTTTGCAGTGATTCACACTTTTCAGACATGCTTGATGTTGAATTGTTTGGTGGAAAAAAGTAAAATGT
>RPOG01006053.1:8874-26865 GCA_008086565.1 Thalassoma bifasciatum
ATGGGTCAATGACAAAAAGAGGGTCTAAAAACGTATTTTTAAAAAGTTCTTTGAAAATGGATAAAAACATATTTCTGAGAGAAGAATTATGTTTTCTAACAGATTTCAGTAGTTGACCAACATTTCAAAGTTTTAGTTTCATTATTTTTTAGTATTTTTAATTTGATCACCCAAAAATGTCAGGTGGCGCAACCAAATATATGAAAATATATTTATATGTTCCTGTTATTTTTTCTGTGTGAAATTATTGGCAAGTATCTCTCAAGTGTCTGTAGTGACTCATACATTTTCATTTTGTTTGTTTCATTTCTTTTATTTGTGAATAAGATAAATAATTTGATGTTAAAATAACATTTCACATTATTACATTGGTTGTTCCACCTGACATGGAAATTGTTCCAGTCACCAATGAAGTGAAAAAACCTTTTTTATCAGTATTTCAGAGAAATCTACAAACTTTTCCACTTGGTCACAAATGTCATTTGGGCTCCTCTGGCTGATGCAGTTTCCTGTTTTATTCTCTTCACTTTAAAATAAAAGTCTAATGTTACGGTTGCACCACCCTGACATTTGACAAGGTGAAAACTACGGGACAAAAGTTTTTAAATTTCTCAACAGCTTTAAAATTATTTTCAGTTGCAAAGAATGTTTTATTTAAAAAGGTTGAAGCATAAAATAATGCCACTGTATTTTTAATTTCCATTTACAATAACTGACATTCAATTTTTAGAGTTTAATTACTGTGGATACTTGTCAGGACGGTTGCACCACCTGACATTTTGGGGGTTTGAGGAACCAAAACACAAAAACATGTTATATTTTAAGTTTAAAGATGTGTTCAATTATACAAATACATGTGATGAAATACTCAATTCATGATGGAAGGAAATATTACACTCGGACACAAAAAAGGGACGTCACGTCTTTGACCCGGTAACATATTTATATTTTGTGCCTTGTACATTGCTTTGCTCCCTCTATTTTATTTTATTTTATTTTTTGTGCTTTTTTGTCCTTGCTTTAATACACTGTATAACTTCTGCACAGTTTATTTTCCCAGCACTTTGTTGTTTCCACAAATTATTTACTTTTAATTTTTTTGTGTGTGTTTATTTTCTCATGTTTTACATTCTGTCTTTCTTCCTCCCTTAAACCACTATCCAATCTCTTTTTTCTTTTGGTACTTTATTGGTAGAACTTTTCCAATTTACAGAATACGAAGCAACTATTGATATTAATAATAATAATATTCAGATTTATGTAAACTCATGTATACACCACAATCCGGTTTTACACAAACTTTTAACATTTTTTATGAAGCTGACCCAGGAAGAAACGCACAAAAATTCCAGTGTACTTGACCTGCCCTGTGCCTTTGCAAATTGCAATAAACAGCTATTCTATTCTATCTAGGTACAATTTCCTTACACAACAACTTGGCTATGCATGCACAGGTAGAATCCATCAAAAGTATATTTTCTTTATTCTATATTTTGTTCTTATTCTTTACTTGTCTTTTATTTTACCTGAGATATTATGCTCTTTATTCCTATTTTAACTTTGGGTGAACATTGTTGCTACTCCCTGTCTCTTGCTGTGAGCTTTTGCGGCAAATGGGGAATTTTTTAGAGTCAGAATAGCTTTTATTCACCAAGTATCTTTAAGAAAAATACAAGGAATCTGACATTCTCTCTGATCAAAAACGCTGTTTCTTTCACTGAAATGGGTGTCATATTGTGATATCACCACTAGGTGACGTGGGCAGTGTCCCTAAATGTGCTTAAAAGGATCAAAGTTTTAAAAATCGAACTATCATGGGTCTGAGAGGCAGAAATATAACGTCCACTTATGTGAATGCATGCAGGGTCTTAAGAGGTTTAATGTACCAGAAAGTAAATAAGAAATTGGGAACAAACACTGCTTATATCATGGAGATAACTTTATTTCTGAAAAAAGGGGTATAAAAAAGGCTTCAAGTTATCTTTCTCTCATTTTCTAAATATATTAAACATTAATGCAGAAGACAAACAGGAAGAACACAGAGATGTGTAAATGAAGTTGCTCTTTAGATGAGGGTTACTTCACCACCGTAGCACTCAACATGATAACTTCTGTTACTTGATACAACTCGAATGCAGTCTGAAGACCCCTGAAAAAAAACCCGAATGGACAGAAAATTGTGGTTATTGCAGAATCTAAGAGCATCAGTCACTTTTGGTGCCACTTTATTAGTGTGGCTCACCTCTGTTGGCAGTATGGGCTCTCTGCACGCTGCACACACAGGAGCTGTGACCCTGAAAACCAACAGGACAGTCAGTCTGAGTTTTCCCCGTCTCTCACATGCAGCCCCTCTAGACGGGTTTGGTGTCATCGTTTGTCTGCAGTGTGAAATCCAGGACTTGGTCTATTTTTTGCTGTGGTTGTTGGTGCATGTGTGACTCACTTGTGGTAGTCGCTGACGCAGTAAACTCTGCAGTCTGCGTCCACAGAGAAGAGCTGACCCTCCAGGCTCTGTCTGCAGACCACACAGCAGAAGCAGGGAGGGTGGTAGGATTTCCCATGAGCCTGCAGCACCTGGGGGAACATATGAGCTCATTTTTTACTTGGTGTGAAAACCTGGAAACCTGAATTTTCCAAAATTTTGCACAATTTTTTTATGATACATTCTTATTAGCGGGTACAATCATACATAAATGTATGAACAGTTTCAGTAACAATTTTAAAAAGAACTCAAATTTGTAAATACATTATGAAATAACTTGTATCAATTCATACACTGCAAGTAATGGCAAACACATCATGTAAGTATAGGGTGACAAATCATCCTCTTAGTCCAAAAACCCAATGTTTAGGTAATATTTTGGAGGGAAAATGCTGTAATTTTGATTTTTTTCCCAAAATTTTGACTTAATACGGGCAAAAAGTGTCAGATTTTTGAGATAATAAAGTTCATATTATGGGAATAAGAGCTAAAAAATTGAGATGAAAATGGAAAAGTACGAGATACAAAGTTGAAATTATGAGAAAAAGGCAATATTTTCAGATTGAATGTCAAAATTTGAGATAGATTCAAAATTAAGGGGAAAAAAGTCAATTTTTTATAAAACAAAGTCGCAATTTTGACCTTGGTCTAAAATTTTTTGGGATAATTAAGTCAATATTTCTGGGAAAAAAGTTGCAATTTTGACTTTTTGTCTCAAAATTTCAACTTAATAGGCCAGTTTTTATTTCTGGTTTTATACATTCTTTATGTTGATATTATAGAAGATTTCTACTTCAAACAGAAGAGTGTTTTAAATAAATGTATGGGTTATGAAGCGACTTTATCATGTTTGAGTATCTTTGGATATTTTTGCAGGATCTCCAAGAAGCCGGGTAGGGGGTCTTCTTTTTTGGGGGGTTTTTAGAATATGGTCACCCTATATAAGTGGTCATATTCAGAACATGAACAAAAACTCACCAGATCTGTGATGAAATTCCCACAGCTGTGACACACTTCCTGCGGTGGATGAACTCCAGAATACTGTGTTAAAAAGAAAAACACTCATAAAGTGTTTGGATGCTTCCTGTAACTGTGCTCATACAACATATAAATAACAAAACTTCACTGGTCTTATAAAGACATGCAAAACCAGGATATTCTCACCAAAAAATCGTCCTCACAGTAGATTCTTCCTGACATGGTATAAAACGGCTTGCCGCTGAGATTTTTACCTAGACATGAAACAAAGGACAAGGAACGACATTGTACATTGCAAAAACTGGAATCTAAGCAAGTACCTATGCCTTATTTTTAGTAATAAGTATCTTTTTAGACTCAATATGAGCTACATTCAACCAATAAATCAAGAAAAAAGTCTAATTTTAAGACATTAAAGGAGACAATTTATGCCTGAATTGCTTGGAAAAAAAGCCAAAGAAGTAAGAAAAATGTATCTTTTCTGTCTTAATACAGGACACTGGACCACTACATTTTTCTACCCTTGTAGTTGTAATTTCTGTCCTTTAATAAGACATTTTTCTGGACTTGTCAGGGGAATGAGGCTCATATTGAGACTAAAAATCGGTCATAAACGCTTGTTTGGATTTGATTTTTTTGCCGTGTATTTTATGCCAGCTATAAAAATCCTGACATTGCCTTACATATTCCTGAGCACCAGATTTACAGATGATAACTTGCTCATGGTCATAGTGCCACCAGCTGGTTAAACAGAGCACCGTCCTTCCACAAACACACTGCTCTGAATGCTTTAAGTGCACATGAACGCTGAAAGTCTCGGCCTGAACACACCTACAGATAAATTTAGGTCGATGTGATTCCACCACTGACTCCAACATGCCCCAACGTGCACTTAAATGCAACGTTATGAATGGAAGCTACAGCCTGATGCAGTCATAAGTCAGTCATCTGGTGGTCTAAAATAATCTGTTTTCATACTTGGCTGTATCCGTGTTAACTGACACTGTCAATCTTAGCTTCTCCTTTCAAACTTTGTAATGATCCACATAAACCTATATGTTACTTGGAGGACGATAAGAAGTTTTTAGAGGTCATGTTTATTTCTACTTTTAACAAAACATTCAACTTTTAAAGCAGATAAACTGAATTTCTGAGCAATACACTTTGTAAGAAGAGTTTCTGCATCCTAACATCTTCAGCAAACCTCAAGAGGACTCACTGCAAACACTGCATGTGAAACAAACGCTGTGGAATAAATGTCCCATCGCTCTGCATGGTCTGTCTTCACCACACACGGCTTTACTGCACCCTGTACAGCTTCCTGAACACAGAAATAAAATATAAAAGTCACTGAGAGAAAGACTGAAAGCACTTAGAAGCACATTTTTTGTTATAGAAACTTAGTTACTTCCTTACCTAAGTACTGCCTGGAGGAGCTGAAAGCTGTGTCCATGTTTGCTGCAGTTGTCTCTGCCTGCTGGAACCTACAGTACGACTGTCTATAAGTTTGTGAGTCTAATTTTAAGGGCACTCAGACAGCTGTAAGGGGAGCTGCTTTCTCGGTTTATGGGTGTAGTATTCAAGGCTTTTGGTCCCTCTAGGGCATTGAATCCTCAGACCCCCTGACTCCCCCAGACTGTTTAGTGGGTGGGTGGCAACAATTAAAAGGCCAGCAGGTTTCTTTTAGTACAAGAACACCACACAAGTCATATTTAGAGTTAAATTTCTAACAGCTTGTCATTTAATTGTATTATATTGTGATGGGACTGTTCAAAAATGTAAATACATGAGCCTGCATGGGTCAGTTTGACAATGAAGTCTAGTAAATGTTACAGTCCTACCATTAAAAAAAGTTTTATTGTTGCAGCCATATGATTTTGTAAATATTTAAGTTCGATTAAGTGATTCCTGACCTTATGGCCCAAACTGCTGTAAATAAAAAAAATTTCTACGAACTGAAGTAAGACTAAAGAAAAAGATAATGAAGATGTTTGATGAGGATTTAGGCTTCTAAAACTGTACTTTTTATGTTGAGTCGCCTGTGAGGAAAAGCCTACAAGAGCTCTAGGTGAACCTGTGCCCCCTGGTAGATGGTCTGAAAATAGTTTTGAATTTTTATACAGGATTAATCTATGTAATTTGTTAATTATTTATCCTACCCTGGAGCTTTTTTTTGTTATTGTGACAACACCTTTAATGTTCAGAACAAATACAGTGTACTTTTGACTAGTTGTCATACATTTATATTGTAGTTTCTGTCTGACACTCCAAAAAAAAAAAAAGAGTTTAAGTTGTGTCAGAAACCATTTTCAATATCTGAATTTAGAAGCTAGATTTTTGAAAAAGCTTATTTACTCTCATACAGTAATTAATTCATCTATGTATTTCTCACTCTCACACACTGTGAACTTTAATACTTTTAAAATGCTCACCTCTAAAACCTTATGTTAAACTTAGAAAAAATAAAACAGAGGTGTAAAAAAGATATAAACAAAAATCTTTTATTGTTGTGCACGAACAAATGCAACGTGAATACAAAGTGCCATTTTAACTACTGTTTAACTCCACACAACATTTGCTGATTTATGAATATCAACCACATGTAAGAACTCATGCATTTGTGTAAGAAAATGAAAAACTGAAAACAATTCACTATTGAGCTGAATATCAATTCAATGTTCGGAAACAAAAAATAAAGTAAAAGGCCTTAAGCCTTTATATGTAGAACTATATTGACAACTTTTCAACAGCTTTCAGAAACACAGGTGACAGCAGTTTGAACAGGACTACACAACAGGAAACAGACTGGTTGCTAAATCTGCGTCATTTATGGCAACAATATGGAAATCAAGTTCCTCAATACGTTTTCAGAGTTTTTTTCCATCCTTACTGGCCTCTGGGGGTAAAGGCGGCTGATGAGTTAACTCTCTGTAATCCTGACACATTTTACATATAAGAGAAAAACATTTTTCATACCTTAGTTCAGTACTTTACTCTTATAACACAAACATAATATTGTTCTCAAGTAAACAGATAAAAAACAAGGAAAACTGTTACTTACAGAAGGAGACCCAGGCACATATGGAGGTGGGTGGTGCATTGCACCAGGCTGGTAATGGGGGAACATCACGGGTCCAGGGAGGCGATTATTACAAAGATCCACAGCTGGAAACCACATCATGTTGAGCAGGACGTTTGGACGCAAGATGAAGTTATTGGGGTATGGACCTGGCATCTGAAATGGGACGCCGATTACAGGCAGAGGGGGATTCTGGTTGGATTCATCAATATTAGGGGTATCTAGACGGAAAGATTAGACAAAAAATAAGGATAGAACAACAATAATGAAATATTCACAAAGAGTCCAATTTTTTTAAAAAAGTTGAAATTATGAGACAATACACAGTGGATTAGAAGATAAAAATGTGGAAAGTATGAGATTCCTGTGCTCCAGATGGCATCATAGTTCTGCAACCCGTTACTCTTCGTGCGTCCCCTTACTGAAAGATTCTCCCATTAAACCCTTTAGATGGTGCATTTGCTCAGCATTATCCCGTGGAAATCTGCTTGCAAATCTGCTTGCAAAGATAATATTTTAGTGCTAAACTGCTTCAGTGCTAAAGCCACATTTAAGGTAAGTCTAAATTCACTCACACTCCATTTCTTTATGAGACTAAACAGCAGCTAAAGCCCATTCCAGAGTAAAGCTCCAGCTTGGTAAAGGTTTTTCCCCCTTACTTTCTCATAATTTTGACTTTCATCTAAAATTAAGACCTTTTGTCTCAATCTTTAAATCTAATCTCATACTTTGCCATTGATGCCTTATAATTTCAACCTATTATCTCACAATTATTATTTAATATAGGCAGCAACAAAGAGATACTTTTTAACTCCCAAGTGTGCCACTATAAACTGGCAAATTTGCCACTTTAAAACTGGAACATTTGCCACTTTTAACCCTGTAAAGCCAGACCTATCAAAAAATAGACAGAAAATTCCATTTTTAACCCTTTTAACAAAATCCACAAAACATATTGCTTTATAATTTCATTCATGATATATTTCTTGCATCATATTTGACACACTGGCCAATTTTGTCTTTTCTATTTAAGTTTTTTGTTAATACGAGCTCATTTGATGAAAAAGTAACTGTTGAAATGTTTTTCTTGCCGCAACTTTTTGAAAATCAAGTAATGATTTCCTGAAAATGTGTGAGGGGATGATTTTATGAAAGTAGATATTTTGACAAGGGCCAAAATACAACTTCAGACTTCGACTTTTGGTACGACAATCCTCAAGGTGGTAGAATATGTTTTTTTGTTTTTTGTTTTAAATACTTCTAACAGGTTTTTAGAGAAACTTTTCATCATTTTGATGAGATAGAGGTCTTTGAACTCATGTATCAAATATGATGTGGCTTAACAGGGTTTAAGTTGCTAATTTGCCACATTACCATTAACCATGCCATTAGCTTAACTCAACAAAGGGACAAATCCAGAGATAATGTGTGAAAATCTTTTACCCTCTCTTAGCCTTTTTTTTTTTTTTCTTTTTACCCTCCATCTGCCTCTTTTGATTTCTATTATGTCCATGTAATCATGTTTGTATTTTTAGAGCTGTCTGTTTCTATATGTTGGTGAGCCGAAGACAATTTTCCACCTTGGTGGACAATAAAGATTTATTCTATTCTATTCTATTCTACAAACTGTTTTTTAAAATAAAAAAAATACTGAGTGGCGCCGTTGTACTTCTACAACTATTACATGTGAAATTAAAAAAATAATTTTCCCGCCATTCCACTGACCATGTTGTCTTTGTGCATGTGCGCGTGCCGGCGTGAGATCAACTGCAACTTTGTGCACGCGCCCAGTGTCCCCAGAAGTCACCAAACCGAACCGAACAAATTTTAACCGAACATAAATATTAGGCTTTAAACTCACATCAGCAGGTAACAGCTAATTCAAGCTTATCTCAGAAAGTAACGTTTTTTCTCCATGTTTTAACTGACAAGTTGTAGCTTCAGAAAAAAAAGTGTTTTACTCACAATCAGTTCATTAACGTTTACGTTAGTCGGCCATTTTCTGTTGATGCGTTTGTTTGTGTTTCGACTTTGTTCTGCTACTTCGACGGTGATTCATACTTTTTTAACTTAAAGCGCTTTACTAATAAGGTTTATGGTTAGGGTAAACAGTATAAAGCTTTAAAAAATATCTTAAACAGTTTATAAACTTACTCGAAGGTGTAGACAACCCGCCCTCACTGGAGCCCAACGGCTGCCCGTTTTTTCTCTCCAGGCCGTTAACAACAGCCGCTTCTCCATGAGCGGGTTTGTACCGGAGGTCAAGGGGATTCCCGGGGGGAGAGACAGCGGACTTCGGGATAGAAGTGACCGAGGTAGGAGCGCCTCCTCCTGGTACTGGTCTCACCGGCACAGGTTTGACTGGACGGACAGTTTCGGAGCGGGGTTGCTGCTCTTTATCCTGCACTTTCCGCCGCAGGTTTCGCTGAAGGGCGGCGATCCGTGTCCGCTCGGTGATGAGGTGACACTTCCAGCAGACACACTTCAGGTAAGGACAGGACTTGGAGTGTCCCTTCTGCGGGGTGATGATCCCATGGTGGCGGCACCGGGTACATTTAGGCTGCCTGGGACCGGGTGGCTCAGACATAGCAGCAACAATTCCTTTGTAGGAATAACTGTCTGTGTGACTCTATTCATCCACACCTCACATTTATTGAGCCCTGTGGCCCCAGATGAACCTTCATAAAATGTATCATTATCAGGGGAATTCTGGAATTTGATTGACAGTATGAAAAAATAAGTGACTAACCAATCAAGAGCCAAAAACTAAAATCTGTTACATTAAGGATTGGTCACACCCCTTTCACATGGGAACAGGGTTCATAGGCATCCTTGAAATGTCTTAAAAAGTCTTTAATTCATGTATTTAAATTAATAATCAGAATCAGAATCCACTTTAATGGCCAGGTATGAACATACAAGGAATGAACATACAACGAATATGCTTTGGTATACCGTGCTCTCTCGTACAGGCAATAGTAGGGCTTAAAAAAGGAAAATGATGATAATAATAAAAAAATTTGCATATAGAATATTATTGACAACTAGAATAGAATAGCAAATAGACAAGACTAATATTTACAGGCTATATATATATATAAAGTCTTAAATTCATAAAAATTTTATATTATGGTCTCTCTCTCTCTCTCTCTCACCCCAACACAGTCAAGACAGATGTCTGTCTAACATGAGTCTGGTTCTGTCCGAGGTTTCTGCCCGTTAAAGGGAAGTTTTTTCTTGCCACTGTAACTTGCTAAAAGCTGCTGCAAAGTGCTACACTCATGGTGGGTCAAGATCAGGTAAGATTTCTTATCCTTTCTTGATGTTGGGTCTCTGTGAATAAAATAATAAAATACTTTAACATTAACAGGTATCAACCTGCTAATATTTTGTAAAATGTCTTTGTTATGATTTGGCCAATATAAATAAAGATTGATTGATTAAATAAAATTACTTACAGGTCTTAAATTTGTCAGGGCAGGGTTTGTTTATGGTACAGTTTTGTTTTTCCTTTTTTTCGCAGCACTTTTTGGGAAAGAGATGTAGATGTAGAGTGGATACTGTCTTCTAAGCTGCTGATAGAAATTGTTATATGTATCCTAGTTAACCACTCTGTGACTATGGGTCACTGTTTGCACTTTTACATTCAGCTGTTAATCAGAGAGCACTGAGGATGACTTTATGTTAAGTGAACAGACAAAAAGTAAACTTGAGTGGGTCTCATCAAGTGAAAACTTCAAAGTAAAATTTCTGCTTTTCATCTAATCAATTTGGACTTTTCTCATAATTTTCCCTTTATAATCTCAAAATTTGACTTTTTATCTCAAAATTTAAACTTTTTTCTCATAACTTAGATTTTTTTATTATAAAATTTTGACTGTTTATCCAATAATTTTGACTTAGCCCAGTGCAGGGACTTATTATAAATGTCAACAATATTACCAAAATATTTACCACTTTGTGGTATCAAGATCCAAACAAACATCATCCAGCCAATTGTGAATAAATTTGCACTTGCCTATAGTCACAGACTGGCTAGCTGGCAGACAACTTAGATCAGCAGCTACTAAGAAAGTAGACAACTCTCTCTCAAAAAGTCCCGTGAGAAAAATACAAAATATGTATACATTTAACTAGTTCTGCCCTGAAAAATTAAAGACTTTTGAGTAAAGTATCTTAGACATTTTGAATGAATTGAAGATATTTTGAGGCACTAATTTTAGATATGTATTAAAGATATTTTAAGGATGCATGGACACCCAGTGGAATTCTTGTAATAATGATCCGGGGGGTTCAAGGAAGAAAAACTCTACCTAAAAAAATCAAATTTAAATAAAGTTATATAATATAAAACTTAGTTTAAACACATTTAAAGCCATCATGGTTTAATGAAAGAATCAATACACTTGGGAGTATTTCATTTCCATGTTTATTTACATAGCATAGGGTGTTGCAATAAAATTCCTTGTCACCATTTTATTATAAATACACCATTTTAACCAAGGCTTGATAACCCTCATTAAAATACATCCTTCAAACCTTTTTTGAAACGTAATAGTAAAACAAATGCTTTAATGGATACAATATTTCATTTTTGCACCTTTTTAAAGGTTAGTAAATCATGCAAAGCAAGAATATAGAGTATGAAAATAAAGTGATATAGATTGCAAGTGTCGCTTTACAAAGTACACTTAAAATAAAAACAAGTATATGTGGTGAAAAATACAAATACTGGGTCTGGTGGCGAAGCTTAAAGATCTCTCTCAAAGAAATGTTAAGTAATGGCTTTTAGCATTAGTGCTTGATATAACTGTTAATGTACATTACATACATTACTTGTCTGTGAAGGGAAAATAAGATTCAAATAAAGAAAATCTTAACTATTACACATTCAGACCATCCATTGTAGCCCTGTGTGACTAACACATCGTTGACACTGAAATGTAATCAATGAACTGTTATTGTCATTTTAAAGTTAGATTGTGACATACAGTAGCTGGACTTTAAAAAGGCTTACCTGAAAACACAGTATTTATTATGATTCGCATTGCTCATGCATCAGTCTGTTTACAGTGTCACCACTGTACCACCTTACTGAACTTAACATCCCCTTTAGGTGTTCAAGAGTAGTTTGCAGGCACTTACAAAGCACGGTTTAGGCCTTTAGATGAATTCAAGATTAGATACAAGTTTAAAATGGATTGCGATTAAAACAAACAGATAAAACAAGATGAATCATGTGTTACTCTATTGTTGCATAAAATTATTGGTTACAGTCAAACTGATGCCACAGGTCGCTGGAAGACATCTGAGGGAAGCAATGGAGATAACCTGTGTTGACGAAATCTGAAAGAGATGAAATTGAACAAAAAGATTAGACTTAATGGCTGGAGAGATAGGGTTATTTTATGTTTTCCATTGACTCTTTATGGATTTTTTTCTCCAAAGATTTTTGACTCACCTTTTAAAGTGAGAAGGAAAGCAGGGTCTTGTGTGTGTTGGTCTTGAGGTTTGATGTGTAAAGTCCAGAACTGAAGGTATTCATGGTCATCATATATTTGGTGATATTTCTAGTTTTGGGATCCTGCTCCTTGAGCTTGATGTCAGAAGGTTCGTGTGTTGCAGTAATTCCAGGTTTTCATGACGATTGGGAATGGAGTAGATATTGGCAGTGTAGCCCAGGAGAGAAAAGATCTTGAAGCTTGGCATCATTAAAGCTCACACTTGTAGTGTTTTTCATCTTCAGAAGACTCCTTATTCTGCTCTGCAGAGTTGTAATTTCTCTTTAGCTAACTTTCTTTTTCATATTCAAAAATATACACATGTACAAAGATTTTTGTTTGTACAACAAAAATTTGGTTCCACTGATAATCAGACTATTGGTAATGAAGAGTTTTGGTTATTGTGTTGCCACACAATAGTTTAAATAAAATCTTGTTTGTGGAACTGTAAATGCTTATGATTGACTTTTATAACCAAAAATATCCAGAACGCACCTTATGAAAAGACATTTGAAATAATAAACAGCTATTGCTTATGCTGGGTGGAGTACACTCGTAGGTCTGATGATACAGCATCAACATAAGTAAAGGTAAGTATGAAATATGAACAAAATGATTCAGCTGGTAAAAAATTAAATATTAAAAGACTTGTAACAACCACATGCAGAGCAGAATAAAGGTAGCCCTTATTCCACTAAGAATTAGGCATCTGGTGAACACTGGTTTTGTAGTGTATCCTTCCTTTGAAATTATTCTTTTCTGACTCATTAGTACCGGCGGCTGTAGCTCGGTGAACCATAGGAGGTGGAAGAGAAGGTCGTTGTGAAACTGGATCCTGTGGCATCAAAGCTGCCTCTCCTGGAGCCTGACCTGGAACCAGTTCTTGAGCCAGACCGTGACCCAGTCGCGGAGCCAGACCCGCTCATGCTGTAAGGACTGTAGAGGCCTTTGCTGGATTGGGTTGATGCTTCAAGTAGTCGCAGACCAGTCCCCTCCTCTATCATGCTTCTCTCCATGGCGTCCTTGTAAGAAATTTTGAGCTTGGTTTTGGGGCATGTGAGGTATTTGGAGTATGCACTTACATCCCGTAACTTCTGTGCAGTGCGTGCATCTAAGGTACCCTTCTTCACAGCCTCATCGATGGAGACTCTGCTGGTTGCATCTGGTTCGATCAATCCACCAGTGAGATACTGGACCTCGAGGAATCTCTGACCAGCCTCGTAGTACAGCCAGCCTTTCTTTAGAGCTTGGGCTGCTGACATTTTGGTTTTGGTTCTTGGATCCTCAAATCCATTGCAAGCTTTCTGGGCAAGACTGATGCGATCCACCATGATTTTATCCACAAGCCCTTTATTCATGGCATCTGTAACAGGGAATTTCTCTCCAGTGTTTGGGTCAATGATACCTCCTGTGCAGGCCTGAGCTTCCAGCAACCTTTGACCTGTAATATTGTCTACAAGGTTTCTGTGTATGGCCTCTGTGATGGACACCTTCTCCAGTGTTTCTGTGTCTAAGATGCCAGCCACAGGTCCAGTCTCCTCTGTTGGGTCGTTCCATGTAGTTGCTGGTGCTTTTATAGAAGGTACTGGGCTCATGGTGTAAGAGGACGAGGAGCCAAAGGAAGATGACCGAGATCTTACTCCGCTCATGTTTCCAGACAGCATGTCTGCAAACTCTGTGATAGACAGGGTTCCTGAACGGTACTGGTCCAGAGCTGACTTATCGATCAGGCCTTTGGAGATTGCATCATCGATGTCATACTGCCGACCAGACCTCCTGTCAATGATCATGGATTTCACAACTCCATCAGATGAAGTGATGGTAATTTCTTCCCATTCACACTCCTGCTCTGCAAGCTCAATGTAGGTCTGGTGATCTATAAGTCCCTTCTGATATGCCTCATACACGGACATCTCTTTGCCCGTCTCTGGATCTACAATCACGACTCTACGTTTGCGAACTGAAGACTTGGAGGATGTCTTCCTCTCACGCTTCTTTTCTTTCAGCAGCAGTAGAGCAAGGCCTGTTTCTGGGTCTATCATACATCTCTCCATCAGCTGCAGGTAGGTGAGATTCTCTTCAGTGTTGGGGTCAAAGAAGCCCTTCGTGTCATCGGAGGGGTCGGTGAGAATTTCATTCATTTCCTGATCAAAGAGGCCACGTTCATATGCTGTTTCAACCGGCAAGCGATGACTCTCCTGTGGATCGATGATTCCTCCAGTAGCAATCTGCGCCTCTAGCAGACGAATGCCATGGTCTTTGAGAATTAGACCTTTTTTCATGGCCTGGAACAGCGAGATGATCTTACCAGAGTACGGGTCTTTGTAACCTGTGACAGCTCGTTCAGCTGAGAGGAGTTTGTCCTTAAACTCAGGGCCAACAACACCCATCTTAACAGCTTCAGCGACATTCAGCTTCAGGTTTTTGATAGGATCAATCACATAGCCTGTTGCAGCTTGGGCCTCAAGAAGCTCAAAGGCAGTCCCTGGTCTGATCATGTTCTTCTTCATTGCTTGGTAAATAGACAAACGGTCTTTGCCAGACTCAACATAGACACCAGCAATGCAGCTGGTTCCCTCGAGGAACTTCTTCAGGTTTCTGCTGACCTCCTCCACTGTGATGGTGCCCTCAGTGAGCTCATTATACGTCTTTTGGTCGATAATCCCTGATCGAAGGAGCTCCTCAACAGTGATCTGCTTTCTGAGACCCTTGAAGAGAAGTCTTTTGTCTGCCAGCGACAACAACCGCAACCCACTTTCTTTATCCACTCTGCATCTTTTCAGTAGCTGAGCATAGGACTGTTTTTCCTCTGATGTTGGGTCAGTGTAACCTCGGACATCTGCAGTAGGTTCAGATATCCTTTCAAGAGTCTCCTTGTTGATGTGTCCACGTTGCAAAGCAACATCTGTGGGTAGGCGGAAGTTGTAGTCAGGATCCATCAATCCACCAGTGGCATTCTGGGCCTCAAGCAGCGCTAGGGCATAATCCTCAGGAACAAGGTCTTTTTTCATTGCCTGGTAGAGGGAAATCACTTTCCCACTGTACGGATCTTTGTAGCCTGTAACTGCTCTTTCTGCTGAGAGCAGTTTGTCATGAAGTTCAGGGCCAACAAGCCCCTTGCGAACAGCTTCATCAACGGTCAGAAGTTCATCTTTCACTGGGTCGATCATGAACCCTGTTGCTGCTTGGGCCTCAAGGAGATTCAAAGCAACCTCAGGCTTAATTTTTCCACTCTTCATTGCCTGGTAAATGCTGATCTTGGGAGGACTGTCTGACAGGATTCCAGCAATGCAACCAGTGCCAAAGAGGTACTGTTTCACCGATGGCATTTCCATCACCTCACGAATAGTGATCTTTTCTTGCTTTAAGAGGTTGTAAGTGTTCAAGTCAATGATTCGAGCACTGTACAGCTCATCGATTGTCACTCGTCTCCTGATTACGTCACAGGACATGCCTTGCTCTGTTTTTAAGGTCTCTCTTTGTTCAATGATCTCAATGATGATTATAAGCATTCTGTCCTTTGTAATTTGTCCCAAGCGATACTGCTCCATGAGGCGTCGTCTCTCTTCTTCTGGGAGCATGTTTGAGTTCATGACTTCCCAAATGGTCATGCTCTTGCCAGCAAAATCCTTATGAGGGATCTCAATTTGAGTGTTAGCCAGGTCTTTTTGGGCTTGCTCCTCTGTGCACTTATAAGATTTTTCAGCAGGAGCAGGAGATTCAACCTTTGTCAAAGGCAGGTAGCACAGACCAGAGATGGGATCTCTGTTACTTTTCTCCACTAGCTGCTTGTAAGTGACTTCTTCATTGGTGTTTGGATTGGTAAAGCCTTTGACATCGCCTGAAGGCTCGGCAAAGGACTTGGACATTTGTTTACTCAAATAGCCGCGCTGTATGGCCACATCATTGGGAACACGATGGCTGCTGAGTGGGTCAATGATTCCTCCGGAAGCAGCCTGGGCCTCCAGAAGAGGAATAGCATGTTCTCTGAGAACAAGCTCTTTCTTCATGGCTTGGAACAGAGAAATCTTGTTACCTGTGTAAGGATCTTTGTATCCTGTCACTGCTTTTTCAGCTGAGAGGAGCTTCTCATGGACCTCTGGGCCGACAACTCCAGCCTTTACAGCGTCATCCACAGAGTACTTTTGATTTTTGACCGGATCAGTTATGAAACCAGTTCCAGCTTGAGCCTCAAGTAATTTCAAAGCAGTTTGTGGTTGCAAAATGTTCTTTTTCATTGCCTGATAAATGCTTAGCTTCTCATTGGAATCTCCCATAGTGATACCATCAATGCGGTCTGTGCCTTGCAAGTACTTCTTGACTTTGTCGGTTTCGCTGACCTCTTTTGGTGTCTTTTTACCTTGTTCGAGTTGGTCAAACGTCGCCTTATCTATGATGTTTGAATCAAGCAATGAGCGTGCAGTGACTGGTGCCCGAAGGCCTTCAAAACAAGCGTCATCCTTTCCTTTGTCCTCTGTTTCCTCAACCATTGTTATCACAATCTTGACCAACCTTTCAATCGTCACCTGTCCCATTCTGTACTTGCGTATCAGCTCTATTCTCTGCTCTTCTGTGATGTACTCAGAGTGTATGAGCTCCCAGATTGTGACTTTTCTACCTCTGAAAGGACCATAGTCCAGCTCCATCATTGCTTGGTTCAAAGCCTCTTTAGTCTTAGCCTCCGTGATCTGTTTGTCTTCTTTTGGCTTTGCAGCTTTCTTTGACAAAGAGAGCAATGGCAGTCCAGTTTCTTTATCTGTGACACATTTATTCAAGAGCTGAGCATAGGTTGCATCCTCTTGTGAGTTGGGATCATAGTAGACCTTTGTTTCATCTGTGTTTTGGTTCAGAGTCTTGCTAATTCCTTCATCAAAGTATCCACGTTTGCAGGCAACTTCATGAGGGATGCGATAGCTTTTCACAGGGTCGATAATTCCACCTGTTGAGAGCTGGGCCTCAAGTAGACGCACACCTTGGTCTTTCTTGATTAGACCCTTGCTCATGGCTTCAAACAGAGACACCGTCTTTCCTGTATACGGATCTTTGTAGCCACTTACAGCTCTCTCTGCTGACAGAAGTCTTTCATGCAGTTCTGGTCCCACTAGACCCGACTTGACAGCTTCATCTACAGGCACTCTCTCATTTTTCACTGGGTCGATCACAAAGCCAGTGGCTGCTTGAGCTTCGAGAAGATTCACTGCAGTTTCTGGTGACAGTAACTCTTTCTTCATGGCTTGATAGAAAGGCATTTTCTCCTTGGTGGGTTCGTTCAAGAGCCCGGCGATGCTCGGTGTCCCATTCAGGGCCTTCTTCACAGGCTCCATCTCGGAGACTTCTTTGACGGTTATCTTTCCGTTACTCAGTTTGTTGAACAAGTCTTTGTTGATAACCTTTGACTCTAACAGTTCATTTGCAGTGACTGGAGCTCTCAAACCATTGAACACATTTTCATTATTCTTCTCCTTGTCTTCAACAACAGTGATGACAATTTTAATAATCTTCTCCACAGTGATCTTGCCTGTCTTGTACTGGCGAATCAACTCTCTCCTCTGCTCTTCAGTGAAATATTCAGAGTTTATGACTTCCCAAATGGTGACAGTTTTGCCTTTGAACCTTCCAAAAGGCACATCCAGTTTCGACATACTTAACATCTCTTTAGTTTCCTGGTCTGTTAGTGTCCTCTCACTTTCTGCAGCTTTCTCTGTTACTGGTAAGATCAGCATTCCTGTCTCAGCATCTTTGGTGCATTTCTCCAGTAGCTGTCTGTAAGTGAGTTGCTCTTTAGTGCTGGGGTCGATGAACAACTTGCAGTCATCGCTGGGATCACTAAGTTTCTTGTTCATGTCTGCATCAAACTGACCCTGCTTATAGGCAGTTTGAAGTGGCACTCTGTGACTGTTGATGGGGTCGATGATGCCACCAGTTGCAAGCTGTACGTCCAGGTATTTTGT
>RPOG01006054.1:2743-26852 GCA_008086565.1 Thalassoma bifasciatum
AAAAAAAAAAGCTTTAAAAAGATTTCATTAAAGTAATACAGCGGCTCAATGTGGGTCGTCATGACAACGGAGGTAAACAACAGCCTGGTGCTGCTGCACGCGGAGGAAAACGAAGGAGCTGCTTCCTGACATCAACTCTTCCCTGGATCCAGTGAGATCACTTTAATTTTTGATTTTTGGGCCTGGTATAGCAGAGATTTGTTGTTGATCAATCATTCTTCTTTGAACTGGTTTTCCTTTTTGGTTCCCTGTGGATTAATGGACTGATTGGTGCTTAAAGACTCTCGTGGCAGACAGATCGCTCCTGCACCGACCAACTTTGATTTAATTTAAAAGACTCTTTAAAGCCAACTATCTTTGCTGTTAACTTCTTTTTGGTTTAAAAAGGACTTTTAACTTCTTTAGGAATCATGAAGGAGCATTTTAGGGCTGTATTTTGTCTTCATTCAGTCTGGTTCTGTGCCGTCAGGTTTAAATGTCATTAAAAACCCGTCGCTGACTTATTCCTTTGCCTCTTGTAAGTGATTTGTTCAGAGTCAGAAGCTGCAGAGACGACATTCTCTGACCAATGAGTGACCGGCAGTCCGTCCACGTCACCTTTTAGTATCAGCTTTACTCTCTTAGAACCAGGGTAGAGTAGGTACTAAAAACTGGCGTCTGACGCGTAGTACCGCGCTAATGGAAACACAACACAAACCGGGTAGAGGAGAGTAGAGCAGGGCTGAGACAAGTCAGTGGAAAAGGGCCATAAAAGTACGATGGATGAAATCGTGTGTGTCCGTCTCACCTGGCGTGATCCAGTGAGGACAGGGGCCCCGCGTGGCTCCATGGGTAATTAGGAGGGTGAAGCTCCAGGTCTGAGGCTTTAACGGACTGATGCAGCATCAGAGCGAGCCCCGCCCCTCCGGCCGTGATCACGCCGATGGTCGACAGAGCGACTTTCTTACTCCTGGACAGGCTCGCCACCGACATGTTGGCCTGAGAGGAAACAACAAAACAGATCAAAATCATGATTTGACTCAACATGTGAACATTTTTTGAGATAATTCTTCACAGCATATTCATTTGTAGGTCAGGGAATACAGAGAGTAGCGAGTGGGGGGTTGATGTGCAACAAATAGTCAAAGTGGGGGGGGGGGGGTTAAAGCAGCGACCAACCCGACAAGAACAACCAGTGACTCAGGCTCTTGGCTAAATATCAGGGCGTGGTATATTTTAAATCAGACAGTGATGAAAAAATAGTCTGAAGCTGCACAAATTCTGCATTTTTATGAAAAAATAAAACCATTCAGAAAGTGTAAGGGCAAAAAAAGTCACAGATTCATAGTTTTAAATGATTAAAAACAACCTAATTCAATTTTTGTGCCATTATTTTCAGGTTCCATCTTCTGTGGTGTTGATATCAATAATCAAACTTAAAGTGATGACTTTTAAAATTCTTGTTTTGGCTAAGAAAAATACAAATATTGAGGGATAGTAGGAAAAAAAATCCTCAAGATTAACTCTGGTTGCACAAACGGGGAAATCTCAATGTGAATATCACAAAAAATGAAATATTTTTTATTTCAGCAAGGAAAACCCAGATATTATTTGAACTTACCACACAAAACAAATAATTCCATGTCTTTATTCCTGTAAATGTTGATAATTATCACTTACAGAGAATGAGGACACAAATTTCTGTGTCTCAGAAAATTAGGGCGTTACATGAGATCAATGAAAAAGGAGATTTTAAACATTTTCTGAACATTTTAACTCTCTTTCATCCATTTTAACACTGAATAATTAATAGTTCATACGCTTTTTTACCCTCAAATGTTTGTCTATAACTTTTTTTAAAATCTACATATGTTTGGAAAAAAAATGAAAACATTTTCAGGCCCTAAGAAGAATAAAAATATCCTGACACAGGCTTTTATGAATTTCCACCACATGAACCATTGAATTTAGGAGTAAATAACTTTTAAATAGGTGTAACTGTAGTGACCACTATGCACCACAGGGTTAAAGCTGATTTGCATTGAGATGGTGATAATTAAATCAAGACTTAAGGACAAAGACAGCATTGTTTTGTCGAATGTACTTATTTTAAAATAGTGATCTTTTAATAATGTGTTAAATAATTATAATCCCTCTAACACGCATTACACCGCAACTTCTTAACTTTGCTTTTTACACACACTTTTTAAAAATGTTCTGTTTTGTTTCTCTATGCTGTAACTGTCTTTTCTTTTTTTTTTTTTTTTTTGTATATNACACACACACACACACACACACACACACACACACACACACACACACACACACTCATACATAACCTAAATGTCCTGTGATGCACTCAGTAAAGGTGTCCCTGACATTAGATGTAGAGCTTCATTACCTCAAGTGTACTTCACTTTATTCAAGGACTTAGTGCTGCTGCTGCCTTTAAATCTAAATATCATGATTTGATACTTTAATGGATAATAAAAGACCACGCATGAGAGTTTTGTGCTCTTAAAAACTACATTAACAAATAATACTAACAAAGCTTAGTCTTAATATGAGCCACATTCTACTGACCAGTCCAGAAAAATGTATTATTTCCAGTTATTTTGAGACAAATATGACATCTGAATTACTTGAAACAAATGTGGTAAAAACACAAAGAAACTTGTTCCTCACTCCACTGGCAGATTTACTTGTAAATATCTTGAAATCAGCTGAATGTCGCTCATATTACACAAACTCAGCTGATACAACAAATTTAGGAAATACAGCTCTGGAAAAAGTTAAGAGACCACTGCAAATGTTTCAGAAATCAGCATCTCTACATATATGACAGTTATTCCAGTGCAGTGTCTGTCAAATTCCAACACAAACACACCTGTTTCTACCTGTTTCTAACTAATAATGTACTGATGAGGTGATCACCTGAAACAAATCTTATTTAACGAGATGTTATTGCAAATCAGGGTTATACTTCCAAAGTTAAAACATTAGTAACGTGTTGTTTAAAATTGAATATGAACTTGTTTTTTGTATTATTTTAAGTCTGAAAACAGTGGGATTTTTTTTTGGTATTTTGACCATTTTAAATTTTCTGCAAATAAATACTCTAAATGACAATATTTGGGATTTACTCACACAAACACCAATAAATAGCAAAATCAGAAACTGAAAAATGTGCAGTGGTCTCTTAATTTTTCCAAGGGGTGTATAATGAAGAAGAAAACAACCACAACAACCCTGCCTAAAATTTTGAAATTAAATTAAAGTTTATTTTTTCCTAAGTGATTTGGTGACCACCCAGAAATAATGTCATGACCCCGAGGTTGAAAATTATTGATTTAGAAACACCTGATTAATAAATACAAGGAAAAATAATTATTCAGCCTCACTTTTAAACTGTTAATGTAAAATTAAATGACCTAAAACAGCGATTCCCAACCTGTGGGCCGTGTTCCCCTAGTGGGCTGTGATGGTATTGCAAGTGGGCCGCCAAATCACTTCTAATAAAGTATGATTTTATTGGAGTGTAATTCTATGAAGGTACTAAAAAATAGAATACCATTTAAAATTTCAAAATCAGCTAAGTTATAAAGGAAATTAAAACAGTTCAGATATTCATGTATGGAAAAAAAAGTCCTTTAGGAAGGCATATTATGGCCCAATAGGTAACATGACCCTAAACAAAATAATGTCCTGAAATGCAAGAAAATAAAATATTGTACAACCCAAATTTTTAAAAACTTGTTAAAAGTGTAACAAAAGTGCTGAGCCCCAATTGTAAAAAAGATGTAAAACCAAAGATGTAAAAATTGATCCAAAATGGAATCAGTTGTAATATTTTTGGCAAAAAAATGTTTTGTTTTTGGCTTAGCATCTGCTTTATTATCGACTAGTTATCACATTTTGGGTTTATTATATTTTTCATCATATTTTCGGTTGTTATTACATTTTGGGTTATTGTTACAAATGGGGATCTAAAAAGGCGTCATAAAGCTGCCGTACTTATTGGGTTGGAGGTGGGCCTCAAACATCTTTGAGATTTAAAAGTGGGCCCTGAGTTGGAAAAGGTTGGGAACCACTGATCTATAAATAAATAAATAAATAAATTTGAGCTTTAAAACTCCAAAGCAACAAACAGCGTATGACGTCATCGGAAGTCCTTACAGTCCTTGAAACGTTGCCTCAATAGTGACACGTTCTGATTAAAAAACCTCAAAAAATATCAAGAAAACCAAGATTAAGAGGTGTAACAGTTCATTAAACAGTAAAACTGGAAACTGAACTTTTTTTCTTTTTAACGAACATTTATAATAAATCTGAGGGTTTAAGTTTAAATTATGCGAAGTTTTAAAGCTGGACCTGAATCATAAACATGACATGGAGCTGAACATGGAGTTAAATCTTAAATATGTTGGAGGAAAAGAGGAATAATCTGTAGATTTAATCTGAATAGGTGAGCTTCAACTTCCTTTGTCTTTGACTCAATTTGACTCAATTTCACTAATCATTTTGCTCATAATGTTAGTTTTGTGTCTTAGAATTGCTTGAAAATTACATGAATGTTTCCATGTTATTCTATTTGCATGAATAATTACCAAGGAATCTTTTTCTGTGTTACATTATTTGTGTTTTATATACATTTATATCACTCTCTTGCCATTTAAAAGCTGGGTTATTGTTACAAATGGGAATCTAAAAATAGTCATTATACAGTTGCTGTACTTATTGGGTTGGAGGTGGGCCTCAAACATTTTTGAGATTTAAAAGTGGGCCCTGAGTTGGAAAAGGTTGGGAACCACTGACCTAAAAATAATAATAATAATAATAAAAATAATTTATTTGAGCTTAAAAACTCCAAAAGCAACAAACAGCTTATGACGTCATCGGAAGTCCTTACAGTCCTTGAGACGTTGCCTCGATAGCGACACGTTCTGATTAAAAAACCTCAAAAAATATCAAGAAAATCTAGATTAAGAGGTGTAACAGTTGGTTAAACGGTAACACTGAGTTGTATGTTGATTATTAAGTGTATCTGTGAGTGTTTTGGAGTAGTTTTAACGTCTGTTTGCCGGTTTTCCTGACGCGGCTTCATGAGTCGAAGCTAACCGGTTTAGCTTTTCTGGACCAGGTTTCACACGAGACTGTAACATGATTATTAAGTCTGCTGTCAAGATTATTACCACAGATCACATCCCATATTAACCGTATGTCTACATAAGCTGTGAAGTGAGGTTATAATGCTGATAAATGTGATAAAAGAGCGTTTAAACGTGAGTGACCTTGTCTCACCCCATTGACTGAGCATTAGCTCCGGGCTAAGACGCTTCAAAACACAGATTTAACGATGTAATATTTACAGATTTAAATCTATATCGATGTAAATAGTTCAAACAGTTAGATATGGACTTACAGCCTGGGTCTTGATAGTTTTAGATGAGCTGAGCAGAGCCCTCCCGCTCCCTGAAAGCACCACCACTCTCAACGCCGCCATCTTCTCTGAGCTTCTGACCGCACGAGACTAAAGACACACACAGGGGGCTTCCGGTCCGACCCTTCAAAATAAAAGCAGACACTGTAAAGTACAATGTATTGCAAACAATTTAGACCCTGTTGTTGTTTTCCTCTCAAAGTAAAACCACAAAGGCACATCAGGAAAACATTTAATATGTTTAATATAGTGGGGTCAATGACAAAAAGAGGGTCTAAAAACGTTTTTTTTTTTTTTTTTTTTTAAGTTCTTTGAAAATGGATAAAAACATATTTCTGAGAGAAGAATTATATTTTCTTACAGATTTCAGTAGTTGACCAAATACATTTCAACATTTCAAAGTTTTTAGGTTCATTATTTTTTAGTAATTTTAATTTGAGCACCCAAAAATGTCAGGTGGAGCAACCAAATATATGAAAATATATTTATATGTTCCTGTTATTTTTTCTGTGTGAAATTATTGGCAAGTATCTCTCAAGTGTCTGTAGTGACTCATACATTTTCATTCTGTGTGTTTTATTTCTTTTATTTGTGAATAAGATAAATAATTTGATGTTAAAATAACATTTCACATTATTACATTGGTTGTACCACCTGACATGGAAATTGTTCCAGTCACCAATGAAGTGAAAAAACCTTTTTTATTTACGGGACAAAAGTTTTCAATTCCTTAACAGCTTTAAAATTCTTGTTATTTGTAAAGAATGTTTTATTTAAAAAGATTCAAGCATAAAATAATGCCACTGTATTTTTAATTTCCATTTACAATAACTGACATTCAATTTTTAGAGTTTAATTACTGTGGATACTTGTCAGGACGGTTGCACCACCTGACATTTTGGGGGTTTGAGGAACCAAAACACAAAAAAACATGTTATATTTTAATAGTTTAAAGATGTGTTGAAATAACACAGGTTTCATAGAATAAAGAAATACATGTGATGAAATACTCAATTCATGATGGAAGGAAATATTGCACTCAGACACAAAAAAAGGATTTCACGTCATTGACCCAGTGGCCTAATCATGATATTCAGTTTCAAATGGGATTATCGTAAAGGAGAAGTGTAGAAATACAAAGATTCACTGTTACAGTTCATGATATCTTCAACAATATTTGATGTTTGACAACGGCTAAGTCACTATAAACTTTCCAAAGATGTGAAATCAATAGATATTTGCCCATCTTCTTTTATTAATGCCGAAGGTTGAAATATTCATAGCTAGACTGGACAGGGTCCTCTTTTGATATTTTGTTTTAGTTACAGATCAGATAAATCTTGGTCTTGTTATGTGTTAGGATTTTATTTAAATTTAGACTCAGTTCATTCATAGCAAATGAAAAAACACCAAGAATTTTTTTTTTTTTTTAAATATTCAAATACAAAAATTGCTCTGGAAGACGAATGCATGCCTTTGTTAAGAATGGACTGTATAAAGCTCATGGTGCCAGTTTAAGGACTGATTTGACTTTAACAGTGTAATTTACAGCAGTTCAATAGTTAATTCTTACATTATTATTTTATGTGGATGAATATGCAGGTATGGGGATTTTTTTCTGGCCTTAAAAACTATAAATGATGAGATTTCCTAGGCTTTCGGTCTTGTTCCCTGTGTTTTTGCAACTTTTCAATGCATCGAGTCCCCTGCTCTTATTTTGAAAGAGGACCATGTCCACGTAACAACACGTAGGAAGCTGCTGAGCTGATTTCCGGTAACTTTACTAAAAACTTACACAACTTTAAATTTACACAACCACATTTTTTCATTGTTTTGTAATGTATTACAAAAGAACACCCCCAAAAACAAGTAACACACAGTATTTTTGGTCTATCTGCTCCCAGTTTGAACATAATTATTTATTATTTATCGCAGTAAAAAGTGTTTTTGTGACGTTTATCTCCATCCAGCGGCTGCTTTAAAGCTTTACAAAACATTTGACCCAGATATTTTAAATTCAACCAGACTGTAAATCTACTGTAACATGATCTAAGTCACGCATGACACACTTTATTTATGTCATTTTTTTCTATTTAAAGCTCTTCCTATGTGTAGTTTCACCGGGACATGAGGACAGTTTCAGAGACAGTCCTTGACCTAAAATAACTTTTAAATCCCAAACTTTATTGACAACACTTGACAATAACAATATGATCATTTCACCCCATACACTTCAATGTGTTTTTCATTTGATTCAACTTAAAGTCACCTCAGTTATTCTGTTTAAACTGAACTCAAAATGTTTTCTTCATTCTAAAATTTTATGATCCAGTTGAATTTAAAATTGCACAAATAATGTATATCATCCACAACAACATGAAATACAAGTTCAATCAACTACATACAGGATACATTTTTTATCAAGTGCACTTAACGTACAAGTGTTATTAACTCATTGATTTTTCTTTGGAATTTTTTAATTCACCAATGCAGGAACTTAAAATCGAAGCCAACTCTGAATTACTGAAAAAATGAGTTTAAACTCTTAGGCAATTCCTTAAAATATATTAAGAAAGCCATGAAGCTGTATTCACTACTGAATGACTTAAATTTACTAAAAGTTTGCCCTAGGTTGTTAATTTATTTACATGTATTTAAGTTATAACGCAATTGTATGGCATATTTTCTTTTACTCCATGTTCCTGCTGCTACGCCTACAGTTGAAATGTATCTATACTCAGGATTGAATTTGCTCAGCCTGAAATTTCTTTCTATTATTTGATATTGAGCTATGCCTTTTCTGTTTGTATTTTTTAAAGTTCACAAAAAAGTAGAAAGATAAAAAAGATTAAAAAAAAGGTCATTTAAACGTTTTTTTTTCTTTCAAAACTTGATATAAAAAAACTGAACTTACAACAGTTCACAAATTCATCAAAAAACATTGTATGCTCGAGGTAGTATACATCTCATAGTGTAAAGCAATTATAAAGAGGCATAGAAATACAAAATAGTTCATAAAGTTCAAAGATTTGTAAAGAAAATTTTCTATAATAATAATGTGTTTCAAAGGAAATCAAATTCCTCACAAAGTATTCTCGGCTTCACAGCTTTGGGGTTAGTGCAAAGCTAACCCTGTCAAGATAGAATTTTAAATATGCAAGGAAGACAGTCAGGTTGGGTTTTTGTTTTGAATATTTGCTGGTATAAATATGGAATATCGCTGAAAGTATAATGAAATTGATGATGTATGTTTTTTTTGATAGACAGAATATCATCAAAGCAGCCAAATAAAATATATTCAGTTTTGAATTTGAGTTGAGTTTTTAGTTTTCTGTATTTAAACGTGTACGTGTGCAAGTAATCTATTTACAGTCATTTTTAATGTAAGTCTCGCGTTATTTTGTGTAAATACTGCATAAGTAGGCAAATCTCGCGTTATCTAGAGCAGCCAATCAGAATCCTGAAATCACGTCAATAAGGAACTGAGCTCTTTACACGGAGCTGAGAAAAAACTGAACTTTTTTCTCTTTAACGAACATTTATAATAAATCTGAGGGTTTAACTTTAAATTATGAGAAGTTTTAAAGCTTAATCTGATTCATAAACATGACCCGGAGCTGAAGATGGAGTTAAATCTTAAATATGTTGGAGGAAAAGAGGAATAATCTGTAGATTTAATCTGAATAGGTGAGTTTTAACCTCCTTTGTCTTTGACTCAATTTGACTAAATTTGACTAATTATTTTGCTCATAATGTTGATTTTCTGTCTTGGAATTGCTTGAAAATTACATGAATGTTTCCATGTTATTCTATCTGCATGAACAATTACCAAGGGTTTTTTCCTGTGTTAAATTATTTGTGTTTTATATACATTTATATCACTATCCTGCCATTTAAAGCTGGAAGGATTTCAAGACAATATCCTCCCTACATTTAACCATAAAGCTGTTTAAAAAACATCAATATATGTAACTGATAATAACCTTAGTGCAAAAAATTGAACAAAAAAAGCCTTTTTTACTCTAAAAAGTACATTTTAATGTATATAAGATCTATCATATCATATATTACTGAAGTAATTGTGACATATATAATAGTAATCATAATAATAATAATACATTTTATTTATAGAGCGCTTTTCTAGATACTCAGACGCTTTACAGACATTAAAAACATTAATTAAAACAACACAGTAATGATAGCAAAAATAATAACCTATAACAATGAAAACAAGACAAAACAAAACCATGGGATACATTTAAAAGCAGTTAGACATTAAAAACAATGTTTTTTTATATGTGAATATGTTGGAAAGATTCGTTCTTAAATGGGGAAACATAAATATTTGAAGAAAATGGTTCATCTTGTTCTGTCTAAGCAGTGAGAGCAGATGGTGCAGGCGCAGATGGTTCTGGTGGATTAGGTCTCGCTCCATGAGGTTGGCCCTGGAGCTGGGGGGGGGTCTGGGACATGTGGGTCCAGCCTGGGGTCTGACTCCACATGTCACTCCCAACACTCTCCCTCCATCTATTGTCCTCCTCCGTCCAATTAAAGGCATGAAAAGCCCTGAAAAATAACTTTAGAACAGATAGTGCAGAGTAAATCCACACATAGGTCCCATCCATCTTATTAGGTGAGATAAACACTGAAACATAAATCCCAAAAAGTTAACTTTCACTGCAACAATGTTCACGTTTACTCAGAGCTACAGTTTATGATTATTACTTGAACTAAATTATTCTTGTTCTAATGTGGAAATGAAAGTATTGAACCAAAATTGAGTTTGCACACGACTGCAACAATGTTCGTTCACAAATTACAGAGAAATAACTTTGACATATTCTGCTTTCATTTCATATTAAACTGCTACATGTAAAATCCTAACTGTTGTTCTTTTTTGTGTTGTCATAATGCCCATTTTTGGATACCATTATTAGTGCATGTGTCCTACGCGCACGTTTTCTTATGCTCCAGTCACCTCTGGGGAAAGTGGGGGTCACGGGCTGAAAAGTTTGGGAACCCCTGATCTATAATAATAATAATAAATTTTATTTATAAAGTGCTTTTCAAAAACTCAAAGTCGCTTTACATCGAAAAGTTAAAAAGAACAAACAGATAAAACAATATTTTACATGGTAAAAATAAAAACAGTGCAGGTTAAAAACAATTTAAAAAAAAGGAAATGGACAGAAGAAAATGAGAAAACAGGATGAACTAGGGGTGATGAGTTTCTATGGAGTGGAAAGCAGAGCAGAACAGGTGAGTTTTTAATCTGATCTAGACGGATAATATGGAACTATGAGCTATTTAAGATAGGACGGCCCAATGTTATTAAGAGTTAAGTTAGAGGAAGAATTTTAAATCCTATTCTAGATTTTACAGGTATCTAGAGTAGAGAAGTGAACACTGATGTGTTTTCTCCTCCTGGTTCCTGTCCATACCCGAGCTGCAGTGTTCTGAACTCACTCATTTATTACCTTTTGTTAGTTCATTTCTTTATTTATTTTGTTTATAAGTGGTTACATTGGTCTTATTTTCATGCAGACCAGTGTTTAGGATTTCTTCCCCCTTGACATAGATGGATGGCAAGCTGAAAAGACAAACAAAAACAGATTTGTTTTTCCATCAGGACGATGATCTAATTTCTCTTTAATATTTGTCGACCGTGTCCTGCAGATGTTCAGCTAAAGATGGTGAAGGAAGAGGAGCAGGAGAGGAGCCTCCACCCAGACCAGGAGGAGAATGAGACCCCACCCTTTAAAGAGGAAGAGGAGGAGCTGTGGATCAGTCAACCTCAGTCTTCACTGCTTCATCAGGGAATAACTGACCGTGTGGAAACAGAAGCTGCTGGAGAAAACTATGAAAGACCAGAACCAGTAAAGAGCTCAGATCCAGAAGAATCATACAGACACATGTTTGTTTACAACCAAGAAAAACCTTTCACCTGTTCCGAATGTGGGAGAGGATTTCTTGAAAAAGGGAATTTGACGAAACACATGATTATTCACACTGGAGAAAAACCTTTCACCTGTTCTGAATGTGGAAGAGGATTTCACCAAAAAGGACATCTGAAGAGACACATGCTTATTCACACTCAAGAGAAACCCTACACCTGTTCTGTTTGTTGGAAAGGATTTAGCAGAAAAGAGGATTTGAACAGACACATGATCGTTCACACAAGAGTAAAATCTTACACCTGTTCTGAATGTGGGGCAGAATTCAACCAAAAAACTCATTTGACCAGTCACATGTTCATTCACACCCACGAAAGTCCCTTCACCTGTTCTGAATGTGGGAGAGGATTTAGCAGAAAGGAGAGTTTGAACAATCACATGATTTCTCACACTCAAGAAATTACTTACAACTGCTCTGAATGTGAAAAAGAATTCAACAGAAAAGGGGATTTAAACAGACACATGTTTGTTCACACTCAAGAAAAACCATTCAAATGCTCAGAATGTGGGAAAGGATTTAAACAAAAAACTCACTTGAACAGTCACATGTTCACTCACACCCAAGAAAAACCATACACCTGCTCTGAATGTGGGAGAGGGTTTAACAGAAAAGCACATTTTACAAGACATATGTTTGTTCACACCCAAGAGAAACCCCATTCCTGCTCTCAGTGTGGGAAACGATTTAGCCGAAAAACACATTTGACCATTCACATGTTGGTTCACACAAAAGAGAAATCTTACTCCTGCTCTGAGTGTGGAAGAGGATTCAACCAAAAAGGGAATTTGACCAGACACATGTTAGTTCACACACAGGAAAAATCCTTCACCTGTTCTGAGTGTGGGGCAGGATTTAACAGGAAAGAGAATTTGAACAGTCACATGTTCGTTCACACACAAGAAAAACCTTTCACCTGCTCTGAGTGTCAGAAAGGATTTAATCAGAAAACACAACTGATAAAACATCTGGACAAACACAACTGTCTTGGGCATATTGTGACAAGTAAAGTTTAATGTAACATGTTTGTTTTTGTAAAAAAAAAAAAAAAGTAGTGAAATGTGCATTGGAAAAATACATTAAACTGAAGTTAAAAAAAAAAAAAGCTATAATTAACGCAATTGTACGCAAAACACAAAAACTTGGGCTGGACAAAATTTTTGTTTCAGAATTGTGTGTAAATAATTTAAGTTAAAGCAGTTGATGTTTGTTTAAACTCAGCTGTGGCAAATAACAGGTGCTGTTGTTTTGATTTTTTTTTTTTTTTGCTATGGTAAGGATGTTTGTGTTAAACCTGTATACTGTTGGTTTATTGGTATGTTTGTATATATTGAAAAATTGAAAATAAAATAATCCAAAAAAAGAAGTTTTCTGGTGCATTTGATATTGAATTTACTGTACCTTACTGTACCTTACCGTACCTTACTGTAATTTTATTTCTTATTTCTTGCTTATTGAACCAATTGCATACTTTTTAGTATTTGTTCTATTTGCACACTTATTCAGTATTTCATTCTGTTTTGCTATTCCATTTTTATTATGTCTCATCTTATTGCTCATTCACAATTTCTCTTCTCTCTCTCTCTCTCTCTCTCTCTCTCTGTCTAACATGAGTCTGGTTCTGTCTGAGGTTTCTGCCGTTAAAGAGAAGTTTTTCCTCTCCACTGTAAGTTTGCTAAAAGCTGCTGTAAAGTGCTTCACTCATGGTGGATCAAGATGAGATAAGATTCCTTATCCTGTCTTGATGTTGGGTCTCTGTTAATAAAATAACTAAATACTCTAACATTAACAGGTATCAACCTGCTAATGTTTTGTAAAGTGTCTTGAGATAACGTTTGTTATGATTTGGCGCTATATAAATAAAGATTGATTGATTGATTGATATTTTATCTAGATCTGACTTTTTAACTAATAATTTTCACTTTCTACCTCATATTTTGATATGTAATCTCAAATGTTTGACTTTTTATTCTGAAAATCTTTATCTCAAAATTCTGCTTTTTATTTCAATTTCAGACTTTTTCTAAAAAAAAAAAAGAGGTCCTATCTCAAATTTTCAACTTTCTCAATTGAAATTCTGACTTTTTTCCCTTATGATTACAACTTTTTATCACAAGAATCTGATATTTTATCTCAAATTTTGACCTTTTAAGTAATAAGTCTCAAAATTTAGACCTAATAGGGACAAAAAAATCTAAAAATCTAAAAAAAAAAATCTTTTAAAGAATTTAAGACTACTTTCACCTCTGCTACTCATGTGAAAATGTGTGTAAATACTCCACTGACAGTCGTTTTTACTGTAAGTCTCGCGTTATTTTGTGGAAACCCTACGTTAGAATGTAGATCTCGCGTTATTTGGAGCAGCCAGTCAGAATCCTGAAATCACGTCAATAAGGAACTGAGCTGTTTACACGGAGCTGAGAAAAACTGAACTTTTCCTCTTTTTAACGAACATTTATAATTAATCTGAGGGTTTAACTTTAAATTATGAGAAGTTTTGAAGCTGAACCTGAATCATAAACATGACCCGGAGCTGAACATGGAGTTAAAGCTTAAATATGTTGGAGGAAAAGAGGAATAATCTGTAGATTTAATCTGAATAGGTGAGTTTTTACCTCCTTTGTCTTATTTTGGTCATGATTTTGTTTTTTTCTGTCCTAAAAATGCTTAAAAATTACATTAATGCTTCTGTTTCTGTAATAATACATCAATATATGTGTCTCAGATAATAACCTTAGTGCACAAAGATTATCACAATTTTGCTTCATTTCTACTCAAAAAGAGCTATATTATTATATAAATAAGATCTATTATACCATATATTACTACAGAAATTGTTAAATGTATGAGAATATGATAAAAAGATCTCCCAGACTGGCTTTACCTGCACTGACTGTTTACAAACAAACATTTGTGTATTTAAGAGAAGAATTAATTGTTATTTATGGATTTCTGTGAAGTGTTTATTGTAAAGGTAATGTATATGTGAGTAATTAATGTTTGTATCAATGTGAGTGTGTGTGAAGTTGTGTGATACACAGTGTGGAGCAATAATATAGCTGTAATTGATTAATTAATTAATTGCAATTAACGTGGTGAAGTCCCAGCCCTAGTAATCACTAGTGTAAAATATTACTTAGTATAAAGAACTCAAACATGCAATACAGAACTCTTCCAAAAAACAGTACCCTGGAAATAAATGTTTTGCTGTTGAAATCAACGAAATAATGTACAAAATCAAAGAATAAACGCACCAGTAATTTTCAGCACAAGGGGATTTACAATTCTAACCAAGAAATCTTTCAACAACATACCCCTTTCAGTGTGCTCATGAATCTAAGCATTTACCAGTCAAACCATCTAGTAACATGTTTTCCAAGTAGGAAACACAGGAAGCTGAGACTTTCATTCAGATAATCCTCCAGTTTAATGTCAACTTTTAGAGTTTCAACGTGTTAAATTGTCAGAACATTGTAAAGTTATAATATTACTTTTTTTTAAACTAACAAATAATAAGAAATATACTTCTTTTTTCACTAACTGTCCATGTCACTTCCAGGTTCTGTAGATTTCAGCAAATTAAAAAAAACAGCTGCTTTGTGCAAGTTGGCAAAATAAAGATGATATAACATGACGGTTAAAATCCACATTAGTGCAGCATCAAAGTTTAGTTTGACATTAATATATAAAGTGTAACTTCACTTCTTGGATATCTTTTTAAATCCCTTTCCTGTTTTATACAGTTGGATTAACTTTTGTCACCAACCAGTGACAGAAAAGTTTTTGCGTTATCATTCATTTTCTCTGAAAAGTGGCCAAGAAATAATAAATTCTGCAGGGATAAACCTATGAGCACAACTGTATGTAAAAGTGTGTGTCAAAATATTCTCATCACTATTTAACTTTGAATTGAAAATTGAACACTGCAATTTTTTGCACAGTTTACTATTTTATTCTGTCTATTTGTTAATAACGCTAGTTGATTGTGTTCTTCTTTTATTCTCTTTTTTATTGTTTATTTGTATATATTTATTATTCTCATTTCTATGATTGGGCTTGCTCCGGGACCAGGGTAACCTAATTTCGTCCCATCCATGTTTTACATGGGTTGAATGACAATAAAACTCCTTGAATCCTTGAAATCTATGAATCCATATCTTTGGTTAACAGGTGTGTAAACAGGTGAATTCCACCTTTAGTTCTTTTTGTAGATCAGTGTCTCAACAAACAGGAGGCTCCTGGAAACATCTGACCAGTTTATGATGTTGTTACAGTTCAAAACTGAAAATAAAGTTGTTGAACTTTTTTTCTCAGATTTGTTTTTTTAATAATTTCTCCTTAATATTTGTCGACCGTGTCCTGCAGATGTTCACTAGTCTCTGCCACCCTTGTTTTGGGGGTCAGGGGCCGAAAAGTTTGGGATAATATGGAACTATGAACTGTTTAAGATAGGACGGCCCAATGTTATTAAGAGTTAAGTTAGAGGAAGAATTTTAAATCCTATTCTAGATTTTACAGGTATCTAAAAAAGAGAAGTGAACACTGATGTGTTTTCTCCTCCTGGTTCCTGTCCATACCCGAGCTGCAGTGTTCTGAACTCACTTATTTATTACCTTATTTTAATTAATTTCTTTATTTATTTTGTTTATAAGTGGTTACATTGGTCTTATTTTCATGCAGACCAGTGTTTAGGATTTCTTCCCCCTTGACATAGATGGATGGCAAGCTGAAAAAAAAAAAAACAGATTGTCTTTTCCATCAGGACGATGATCTAATTTCTCTTTAATATTTGTCGACCGTGTCCTGCAGATGTTCAGCTAAAGATGGTGAAGGAAGAGGAGCAGGAGAGGAGCCCCCACCCAGACCAGGAGGAGAATGAGACCCCACCCTTTAAAGAGGAAGAGGAGGAGCTGTGGATCAGTCAGGGGAGGGAGCAGCTTCCTCCAGTTCAAGAGGAGAGAGAAAACGATGAAGAACAACCTCAGACCTCACTGCAACATCAGGGAATAACTGAAACAGAAGCTGCTGGAGGAAACTGTGAAAGAGCAGAACCAGGAGAGAGCTCACATCCAGGAAAATCCTTCACTTATATTATTGTTCACACCCATGACAAACTGTTCTCCTGTTCTGAATGTAGCAAAGGATTCAACAGAAAAGGGGATTTGAACAGACACATGGTTATTCACACCCAAGAGAAACCGTACACCTGTTCTGAATGTGGAGCAGGATTCAGACAAAAAACACATCTGACCAGACACATGTTAGTTCACACACGAGAGAAACCTTTCACCTGCTCTCAGTGTGGGAAAGGATTCAACAGAAAAGCACATTTAACTGGTCACATGTTCGTTCACACAAAAGTAAAATCTTACACCTGCTCAGAGTGTGGGAGAAGATTTAATCGAAAAGAGAATTTGACCAGACACATGTTCGTTCACTCACAGGAAAAATCCTTCACCTGTTCTGAATGTGGGGCAGGATTTAACAGAAAAGAGAGTTTGGCCAGTCACATGTTTGTTCACACCCAAGAAAAACCGTACACCTGCTCTGAATGTGGGAAAGGATTTCAACAAAAAACACAAGTGATGAGACATTTGGACAAACACGCTTGTCTTGGGAATATTGTCACAAGTACAGTTTGATATAACTTGTAAATGCAGCCTTAGTTATGATTTTAACCATTGTTTTTGATTTTTTTAAGCGTTTATGTGGACCTATGAGTCTGGAATAAAGTATAAAGTGTAAAGTTTGAAGTTGAAACTGTAGTACTGGAGTCTTCCAGGAGATGGAGGCAGAGCACCAAAATCATGAGACACAAAACAAGTGCTCACTTTGTTGCATTTAAACCACAGATTTAACAAACCCTGAATTAAAAGAGAACATTTTTGGATGGTAAGACTCATTTTTGCTTAGTTCCCTGCACACAAAAGCTTCTGCTCAAAGAAAAAAAAGGATGTTTTTATGATTAAAGTGTTTATTAAGAACCTTTAAAACCTCTAAACAGACTTGTTACAGTGGAATATGAGGACGAATTCAACAAAATCCTTCAAACTTTCTGACAAATGTAGAGCCAATATTTGAGTCATAAGAGGAATAAACTCTGAATAATGGAGGAACAAACGTGTAGAGTTTGAAACGTTGAGACTCACAGGAACACAGATCTTGTTTGACTGAGCTGAAGTTGTTTTGGAGAGTAACTGCAGATGTGTGTTTGCTGTTTGACAGCAGGTAGGTAATAAAGTATTCATCAGCTCCAGCAGCGGCTGTCATCGCCTGTCATGTTTGCTTGACAGGAAGGACGTTTCTGTCGTGATGTCTGCAGGTTCGTGCTGCGAGAACCAGCTCAGAGAAAAGTACAGAGAAGTGACAACTGCAGCTTGAAAGAAGGAAACAAAATACTCACAGCAAAACATTTCTGCTCATTTCACCAGATGAGAAATTGACCTTTTTGACGTTAAGGTCAGATATTGCTCCGCCCCCTCACAAAAATACAGAAGAGTCCCGACCGTAGATGAAGCCGAGCTCCTACAGTGGTGCAGAGGAAAGGAAAACATGAAGCTGTCGTCCATTACACCAAAGGTAACAATGTTTTTCACAGCAGTGGAGCAGAACCAAACTGTGAAGCTGCTGCTGCTGCAACTGCATCAACATAATGTCATTAAGACGCACAGATTCCTGCTACTGCGCTGAGACGACGTGCAACTGAACATCCACAACCTCTAGGAAACAGAGAGGGAGAATTCTGCTTTATTATTAATGATGTGAAGATCTATACGGAAATATCCTCGAACTTTTATTTTGGTACTTCCAGCGAGCGCGAGTGTGAATTTGCATATTGGCTGAATATTTACAAATCTTTGTTTAAGATGTTTAGAAAGGTAGCTAAATATTTGGCATCGGGACATTTATTTATAACATTTATAGATGACATTTAACATTTAGATATCACATTCAACAGATATATTTCACATATATTTCTCTCAAAGTGATGCTTTAGGGCAGGGGTGTCAAACATAAGGCCCGGGGGCCAAAACTGGCCCGCGAGGTGAATTATTAAATGTCACATTTAAAACATTAAAACAAACTCTAGTTTCTGATTGGTCCATCAGAGCTTGGAATCTTATTAAATATCTAAATATAAAGTATTTCAATAATACTTTACCGTTCTGACCTCATAGTTTATATTATGAGGTCAGTATTACCTCACACATTTGGAAATCTTATTTTTCTTGAAAAGTCCCTGATCATAATGTGAAATACTGTATTTTCTAGTTCCAGATTCCTGTCATTCAATATTACAGTAAGTGATTTTTGTAGATCCGTTGTGATTTGAAGTAACAATAAACATGCAGTGTTGTATTTCAATGAGTTGAGAATAATGATAATAATAAAAGTAAAAATACAAAAATTCATATATTTAAAAAGTATTCAATCTTTGGGAAGTTTTAAGGGGAAATTAATTTTATAAATTCATATTTATGAGCTTATATTAAAATTAATATGAATATTTTGTCATATATATACAATAAAATGTTGACTGAAATTGATAAAGAAAAAAATTAGTAAAGAAAAATACAATCAAATGAGGCAAAATATTGTTGAAACCACTTATGTTCATCAATAAATTTCACGTTAATTTTTTCTAAAAGGAAAGTTCATTAAATATAAATAATTTGAAAAATAAAGGGAAACATTTGTAGTTTTTGTTATTGGTTATTGTCTGATCATTTTCCCGGTCCTGCCCACTTGAAATGAAATTTTGCCATACGTTGCCCCTGAACTAAAAAGAGTTTGACACCACTGCTTTAGGGCTAAATGTGGAGAAATGTTGTTATTTCCAGTGTGTGCAAGTTTACAATCAGCGCCCCGTACTCAGGTCCTGGTCAAAGCCGTTTGTGCTAAAAAAAAACTGAGCAATCCATATAAAATGTTATTTCCTTTTCCTGCTCTCTGAAATGTTGCCGTCATACACAGAGTGAACATCAAACAGACTAAAATGGAGCATTCAAGCTCGTTTCCTGAGTGAATTCTCAGATTTAACCCGTGTGTCATGTTGTACGTCAGAGCGTGTTCACGAAGCAGGTTTTAGTCTCCAGTTTATTAAAGCTGGAGAGGTGGAAGATCTTTGAGAGGAAAACAGAGCACAGGGAGGAGCGACGGTAACTCTAAGAGCCGTGTGATTGAGCAAAGATGATTCACAGACGAGGAAGAGGAAGAGGAACTTGAATAGAGGCTCTTAGATAATGCATTTAAGGAGGAAGAGGAAAGTGCAGATGCATCAGAGATGATGAAGGACTGAGAAAATAACAATACACAGCAGCTTTAAAGGAGCCATCGAGGCCGACTGAAGGACACAGACGGAGCTGAGACCTGGAAAGTGCATTAAGAGCTTCTGTACTATGACTTCAAGTGTACTTTTTTTTTTTTTTTACATTTGATGTTTACGGCGATGCTCGAGAATCTATTTCATGCTTTCATAGCAGGAACTGAAAGGATGAAAACCCACTCTGACACTGAAGATATTTCTCAGTCTGCACAGAAACAAACTGAGTATCAGACACTGAGACGTTCAGATTTATAACCTTCAGAAACTTTAACAGCTTTTGTTGCATCAAACAACAATGTTTATGATTACAGAAACTGTCTGTTGGTTTGAAGACTGAGTTATTTTACATACCACAGAAGAATTTATGATTTCTTGGTCATTTTTCTGAGAATGTGAATGAAAACAAAACCTTTTCTTTCACTCATCCCCCAGTTCTTAACAGCGTGTATTTCCCCCTTTAACATCAATGACAGCTTGAAGTCTTTTGTGCTGGTTGTGGATGAGGGTCTTTATTTTCTCAGATGGTAAAACTGACCATTCTTCTTGGCAAAAAGCCTCCAGTTCCTGTAAATTCATGCTCTGTCTTGCATGAACTGCAGGTTTGAGATCTCCCCAGAGTGGCTCAATGATATTGAGGTCAGGAGACTGAGATGGCCACTCCAGAACCTCCACTTTATTCTGCTGTAGCCAATGGCAGGTCACAAATCTCGGCTTTTCATCTAAAATTTTTCACTTCCCAAGTTAATAAATATGACTTCTCTAAAATATGGACTTTTTAGTCTTTTATAGCAAATATTAGACCTTTATTTTTGCAAAATTTTGACTTTTATCTCAGAATCTTGACCTGTTATATCTCACGATTTCTGAATTATAATCTTATACTTTAACTTTATAGCTCAGATTTTGATTTTATTATCCTGAATTTCGACTTTGCATCTTAAAATTTGCCTCTATCAAAAATTCAAAATCTGTCTTTGTACTGAATGTTTGGTTTTGTTTTGTATTTTTTAAATTCCAAAATCCAGATCCATTTCTCAAAAAAATGACCATTTATGTCTATTTTTTTTCCTTTAATCTCAAAAATTTGAACTTTGCTCCCAAATTTCTACTTTTCATCTAAGAAGGGTTTTCACTTTCCTCTTTTGACCTCATCACAAAATTGTCTTTTTTTCCTTATTTTTTGTCCTTTACCTCAAAATCAGATTTTTTTTTCTCTAACTTTTGAGTTTTATATCAAAACTTTGACTTGTGTTTTGGATCATTGTCATGTGTGAACGTCCAAGTACGTCTCATGTGCAGCTTCTGGGCTGATGAGTGTAAATTTTCCTCCAGTATTTTCTGATAACATGCTGCATTCATCCTTCATTCATCAGTTTGGACCAAGTTTCCTGAGCCTTTGTAGCTCACACATCCCCAAAACATCAGTGATCCAGAAGTACAATCCATAACTGGGAACTACAATTCCATTATTTTTGTTGAACCTGTCTATATAGAGGACACTGAGCACTGATGAAGCTGGTTTTGTTTGCGCAAAGTCGTCAGACTAGACTGTGGTAAACATGGATGCATCTGCTGGTGTTTGTTCACCTGAGACTAAAAACTCTCTAACTCCGACAAAATTTTACCGAAAAAGCTCAAATTTCCCCCAGATGTAGATGAGAAGGTGTAGAAGTGATGTGGTGGATGTTTTATATCTGACATGAAGCATCTTGAAGTTAATGATGTTCAAAAATTTAAAGTGTTTCAGCTGCATTTATCCTGATGTGGACTTTAGCCACATGTAAAAACATGACATTTTCTGAAACTAGAGACTTTAATCTTTCAAATTAGGAGTCACTGATGGATTTTGACCTTTATTTATAAGCATTGATACATAACATGGTTTAAACATCCCAGAATTAGGATGTAGCCCCGAGTGGCCACTCAAGGTACGGCAGTTTTTGGTACATCCAAGTTTAAAGTTGTTCCTTTATTTTACACTCTGCCTCCCGTACACAACAAAACCCTTTGCAGCTGCTTGTAAAGAATTTTTTTCCCGTCACACAGAAACCTGCTGTTTATCTGAACACATCAGTGTAATTAAAGCATCAGATGTCAGGGACTCTCTGAGATCTCCGGCTCTCAGGGACGGGGATTTAACCATCAGAAGTGACACAAACTGATACACACATCAGACAGAAGTGCTCACACACCCGTGAAACCCTTCGTTCACACTCTGCAGAAAACACACAGCTTCAGCGCAGAGAGTGACGTGCAGACTGTGATCTTCTGACAGTTAACATGTCTATAATTACACAGCGTGTACTCACCAATCATTAAAAGATCCTGAGACGACGTCGTCAGCTGTCAGCTCGGCTCATCGGCCTGTGAAAGATGATCCTTTTCACACTCTATAAAGTCATACTCTTAGTTAAGATTCACATTTTTCTGCTAGAAGAACATTTTATTAAGAGTACAAATGCTTATCTTAACTCATTTAAATCACTAAAACCTCATCCCACTCTGCAGAAAACATCCACTGTTCTATTAATGCATAAATAACCTAAAAAAAACCCCAAAAAAACAGGACAAGTCTTTTGGGAATAGAAGCAGAGATTTCACAAATACTCCCACAACTTTATCATCTCAGTGAATTCAGCTTAAAAGTTTTTGCATCAGTTGTTTCGTTTTACATCTTGATGATGTGGATAAAAAGCTAAAGGTCAGAATGTGGTGGAAATGTTACAAAACTACTTTAAAGGAGGAGAAGATGAAACTTTATTAACCCCTAAAGGGAAGAAGAGGCAGAAACAGGAACCTGCTGTTTCGCTGAGGACAAACCTTGGTGTTTGAGCCCCCCCCCCTGCCTCACCTTCACCTATACATCAATTTTTTAGTCATCATTTCAGCCTCATGAAGATCCTAAACATTATTTTTCGAACAAAGTGTTTTGGTTATTTTACAGACAGATTCAGGGATTTCTTCAATAGTTTTCACAGTCTATAATATTCAGTTTGACCACCTTTAGCTTTGACTACAGTCACATTCACTGTGTCATTGTTTCAATAATTTATTTCCGTCCAGTGTGTCATTAATTCTTCACAAAGATCTTGAGTTTGACCACTGCACAAAGTTTTCTCCAGAACATCCCAAAAATTCTCAGTGGGGTTAAAGTCTGGACTCTGAAAAAGACGTCTCATGCTCCCTGAACCACTCGTACGTCACCAGGGAATATGTTCGTGCCATTAGAGAAGAAGAAATTCATTGATGGAAAAACCTGGTCAACTCCAGATCATAGCACTGCCCCCACAGGCTCGTACAGTAGGCACTAGGCATGATGGGTGAGGCATCACTTCACCTGCCTCCCTTCTTACCCTGATGCACCCATCACTTTGGAACAACATCCCAGCAGATATTGTGCATTGCGCTCCTATTTTTTCTAAATGGCGTTTTTTTTTTTTTTTTTTTTTTTTCACAATATCAGAGATGCAAGGCAGCTGTATGCAGATCTGAGTTAGTTTAAATAGGATTAATTATTTAACCTGTTTGGCAACGAGAGGAGGTCACAATCCTTACACGTTATCATCTGTAAGCATTTTCACTTTGATTTGCTGTGAAGTGCAGGCACCGCTTTTTGATTGACAGGCTGTTTCAAAATAAAAGCACTTTCAAAATAAAACTGTGTGCATTGATTGTGATATGTAACATGAATATAACCCAAATATCAAACTTATATTGGCTGATAACACAAAAAGGTTGATATATGATTGCAACAATGGACCCTAGAAAAATTGAAAAAAGTTTTTTGCTTGTTGTGGTTGTGACATTATTTTTCCCGATTCTCAGTTTAGTTCTGCACATCAAAATTGTGCAACACAGTGATTGTAGGTTTACATTAGGAGTCAAACAGCAGCATTCTTCATCCTCAACTCAATCTTGGATTTATTCATCTGAATATTTTGTAAACAAAAAGCAAAATACTAGTTCTAGTGTCCTGCTCCTGACTGTATCACAAACGATGAGAAGTCTCAGAACTTGTGACAGGTTTGAAAAAGCTTTGTGAGTCTTTGAAGAAGACAGAAAGATGTCATTTATTTCAGAGCAGAGTGAAGACAGACGGAGATAAAGAAAAAAAAAGAATGAAATACAACAACCCCAGTCCTCTTCCCCGTCTCTGCACCTGTGTGGCAGATAAACCTGGAGGCTCTGATAGAGAAAGGTGAAATAAAAGGCAAATCTCTTCTGAACAACTGAAGAAGAGACGAGGGACGAGAGAGGATCTGACAGGCAGACAAAGAGAGAGAGAGAGAGACGGAGCGATGAGAGACAAGGTGAAGAAAGGAGAGCAGACAAGCTGCCACCCACGCTCACGTCCAGAGACAAGAGCTCGGCCCTTTCATACCACACACACACACACACACACACACACACAC
>RPOG01006055.1:0-13885 GCA_008086565.1 Thalassoma bifasciatum
CTCTGAGTGGAGGATTAAAGTTTCTTTGTTTTATTTACTGAAGTTTAACTCTGTCTGAGCCGCATGAATCACCCGACACACCTCAGAGTGTGTGTGTGTGTGTGTGTGTGTGTGTGTGTGTGTGTGTGAGACTCAGAGTTCTTGTTGTTTAAATGTATTTCCTTGGATGAGTGCAGCAGATAAACTCTTATATAAGAGCAGAATTTGACCTGATGTGAGCAGTTTCTCCACATGTTTGAGCTTTTATTTTGAAAAATTCATGAGTTTTTCTGGCTGAAATATTTTACAAACACACACTCCTGTGGTCTCAGGTTTTTAAAGGTGCAGTCCGCAGGTTTGAGGATAAAAACATTCAGCGTGTGTTTGTTTGTTTGTTGACTGTTCAGGGACACGCGGTGACAAAGCATGATTCATCTTTTCTCTGTGGTGACCTGCTGAGTCATCAGTCTCATCTGAGGGCGCTCAGCTGTGTGTGTGTGTGTGTGTGTGTGTGTGTGTGTGTGTGTGTGTGTGTGTGTGTGGAAGAGACACTTACAGGTGATAATGTTTGTTGTTTTCCACACACCTTCTCTCGTTGGGGGCGGGGCCTGATACATGACTGTTTGCCTTTTATGGAACTTCCTGTCCAGTGACATCATCATCATCATCATCATAAGAAGATTTGACATTTCTCTCTCGGTTAAAACTTTGAGGACTAAAGAAAAGTTAAATAATAAATAATGTAATAGATTACTGTTGGCAGGGAGAAATAAATTCAGTAATAAAAATTATACTTTTGATAAAATTGGGTGAACATATTCTAACCCCCCTAAAAGGAACATTTTCTGTAACAGAAAGATAAATATAATAATAATATTAAAGCTCATTTCCACCTGTTCAAAATAAAATAATGAAAAACTTGCTGTGATACAACTTTTTTTTTTTTTTTTTGCCAACATGAAATTAAAACTTTTGACTTCCTGACCTCAGAGTTTTGACATTTTTTATCTTCAAATTTTGATTTTGTTTTCCTATAATTTGTTTTTTTTTTCTTAAAATATGTTGGTTTTTTTCTAGAAGTTTTAACTGACTGATAATTTGATTTTTTATCTTAAAATCTTAACTTCTCATCTCAACATTTGACTTTTTTTTCGACAGATTTTTTCTTGTTTTCCAAATTTCAAGTTTTGACCTCAAACTTTTGACTTAATGCGGGTTAAAAAAATTTCCTTCCATCATGAATTGAGTATTTCATCACATGTATTTCTTTATTCTATGAAACCTGTGTTATTTGAACACATCTTTAAACTATTAAAATATAACATGTTTTTTTGTGTTTTGGTTCCTCAAACCCCCAAAATGTCAGGTGGTGCAACCGTCCTGACAAGTATCCACAGTAATTAAACTCTAAAAATTGAATGTCAGTTATTGTAAATGGAAATTAAAAATACAGTGGCATTATTTTATGCTTGAACCTTTTTAAATAAAACATTCTTTGCAAATAAAAAGAATTTTAAAGCTGTTGAGAAATGTAAAAAACTTTTGTCCCGTAATTTTCACCTTGTCAAATGTCAGGGTGGTGCAACCGTAACATTAGACTTTTATTTTAAAGTGAAGAGAATAAAACAGGAAACAGGAAACTGCATCAGCCAGAGGAGCCCAAATGACATTTGTGACCAAGTGGAAAAGTTTGTAGATTTCTCTGAAATACTGATAAAAAAGGTTTTTTCACTTCATTGGTGACTGGAACAATTTCCATGTCAGGTGGNCTGACCTCAGAGTTTTGACATTTTTTATCTTCAAATTTTGATTTTGTTTTCCTATAATTTGTTGGTTTTTTCTTAAAATATGTTGGTTTTTTCTAGAAGTTTTAACTGACTGATAATTTGATTTTTTATCTTAAAATCTTAACTTCTCATCTCAACATTTGACTTTTTTTTCTACAGATTTTTTCTTGTTTTCCAAAATTTCAAGTTTGTACCTCAAACTTTTGACTTAATGCGGGTTAAAAAAAAATCTCTCGACAATGCAAAGTTTTTTTTTTTTGTTCTAACTGGCAGAAATGGGCTTCCATAATAATGCCTCACTCCATGCTCAAATGAAAATAAAAGATGATAAATCTATATTATATATGGGTCAATGAGGTGACGTCCACTTTTTTTGTGTCTGAGTGCAATATTTCCTTCCATCATGAATTGAGTATTTCATCACATGTATTTCTTTATTCTATGAAACCTGTGTTATTTGAACACATCTTTAAACTATTAAAATATAACATGTTTTTTTGTGTTTTGGTTCCTCAAACCCCCAAAATGTCAGGTGGTGCAACCGTCCTGACAAGTATCCACAGTAATTAAACTCTAAAAATTGAATGTCAGTTATTGTAAATGGAAATTAAAAATACAGTGGCATTATTTTATGCTTGAACCTTTTTAAATAAAACATTCTTTGCAAATAAAAAGAATTTTAAAGCTGTTGAGAAATGTAAAAAACTTTTGTCCCGTAATTTTCACCTTGTCAAATGTCAGGGTGGTGCAACCGTAACATTAGACTTTTATTTTAAAGTGAAGAGAATAAAACAGGAAACAGGAAACTGCATCAGCCAGAGGAGCCCAAATGACATTTGTGACCAAGTGGAAAAGTTTGTAGATTTCTCTGAAATACTGATAAAAAAGGTTTTTTCACTTCATTGGTGACTGGAACAATTTCCATGTCAGGTGGAACAACCAATGTAATAATGTGAAATGTTATTTTAACATCAAATTATTTATCTTATTCACAAATAAAAGAAATGAAACACACAAAATGAAAATGTATGAGTCACTACAGAAACTTGAGAGATACTTGCCAATAATTTCACACAGAAAAAATAACAGGAACATATAAATATATTTTCATATATTTGGTTGCTCCACCTGACATTTTTGGGTGCTCAAATTAAAAATACTAAAAAATAATGAACCTAAAAACTTTGAAATGTTGGTCAACTACTGAAATCTGTTAGAAAACATAATTCTTCTCTCAGAAATATGTTTTTATCCATTTTCAAAGAACTTTTTAAAAATAAGTTTTTAGACCCTCTTTTTGTCATTGACCCTTTTGCATTTTTTCTCCTCTAATCTGAGTTCTTAGTTTTCTTTCTCCTTTTTCTTTTACAGTTTTACATGAACTAACCGTCACTAATTTCAGGGAAACGTCCACAGTTCCTTCACTCAGGCGAAGCTACAAATTATAAATGGTTTTAACTCTTTTTCTGATCATTTTCATAAAGTTTTCCATGTGTAGTTTCTGCACAGCTGTAGCTCTTTTTTACACCGTCAGTTTTCTCTGTCACACTTTCCTCTCTGCTCCTCACTTCTTCTTTTACACGAATAAATTAAAAAGTGTTTTCAGTCCAACCAGCTCTTCATGAAGTTTGTTTTCTTCACGTTTCACCTCTGTTTTCCTGTCGTGTGTCGATTATTTCCTGATGAAGGAGGAAAAGTGTGGATGGTGGTGCAGCCTGCAGACGCTGAATCTTCGTTTGGATTCAAACCTTTTATTCAAAGTCCCAGACTGTAAACACAAAGGTGTTTGTGTTCAGAAAAGTTTGGAACAAAAGCTCAGAGGAGGGAAAAGCAGCTGGAGCTCAGGTTTAGTAAATAAATAAAAGTTGGACTCCTTTTTTTTCTGACAGGCTGAGTTTAAGAAGAGTCTTTTCTTTCTTTCGTGTCGTCTTTTGCTGCAGATTTTATCGTCTGTGCTCAGAAATGCTGCAGAGCCGGACGGTCAGGATCCACTTCAGCGCCGCCGCAAACACAGAAAACACACAGAAAACTCACAGAAAACTAAGAAAACACGCCACTTCTTCCTGTTTGGGCTAAAAAAAATCAAGACCAGCAACATTACTGAGAGGTCAAAGGTCAAACTCCTCCATAAAAAGTTTCTTTAGCTGCTCAAAGGTCAAAAACACAGAAAAGGAGAAACTCAGGTTTTTGCATCAGTTTCCTTCTGTGATCAGACTTTCTCCAAACTCTGAGTTAAAGTCTTTGTTTCTGCACGTTCAGATCATTTATGAAAAATTATTAGGAGGAGGAAACTTTCTCTGTGCATGAAGAAGTTTAAACCTGAAGCTTTCACATGTTTTTCAATCAGGTCGTTGGTTAAAAACTAAGTTCACACTGAGATCATGTTCACATGTCGTCAAATATCAGAGAAACTACAAATATTTATGAACGTTTAGTCCTATCATCAACAGGAAAACTCCTTTACTGTTTGAAGGAAACATTTTTCTTTGATGGAAACATAAGTAATGTCTTAAAGCTCATTTCCATCTGTAAAAAATATAGCAAATACTGGCTTTGATTGAGAGTCAAATGTTTGAGAAATGGAGTATAAAGAAATCAACTTTTCCCTCATAACTCTCAGATTACTGACTTTCTATCAGGTAACTTTGACTTTTAAGCTAAAATTCTGGACTTTTTCTTGTAATTTTGTGTATTTATCTGTAAAGTCTGGACTTTTTTCTTATAACTTTGACTTTTTATCTGGAGAATTTGGATTTTCCTTGACACTTAAAAAAAAGGGACTCTGTTGTAACTTTAATTATTTTTTAGAGAAATTTTGACTTTTTTCTCGTAATTTTGGCTATTTATCTTGAAGATTTTGACTTTTCTTAAAATTCTTAAAAACAAACTGTGAAAAACAAAACAACTTTTTGGAGAATTTTATAATAAAATTATATGATGTTCGGTTTGAGTTCATAGGTTAAAGTGAAATACTTCAGACTGTAACTGAGGTCAGAGGTCAGAGAGTTGTTGACCTGATCAGCTCTGACCTGTTTTTCTTTATTGTTGTTCGTTTGTGTCTCTCTCTCTCTCTCTCTCTCTCTCTCTCTCGCTCTCTGGTCTCCGGCTGTTGAGTCACGGTGGCGGCGAGCGCTCGCGCCCCGTCACCATGATTCATGAGTGACTCTGCTGATCTCAGATCGCCGTGTGGGAGAGCGTTTGGCGGCTGATACCGAGGAGGAAGGAGGAGTCTGCAGGAGGAACATGACGAATAAAGGCTTCATGAAATAATCCCGCAGATTAGAGGGGAATTAGATTAGAAAGATATATGGATGTTCCCAGATATTTTAGGAACTCTGGCAAACAGAAACTCCAACGAGGAGTCATTCATGATTTTGCAAGTTAGTGATGAATGAGGACAGAAAGAGATTAGAGACGAACTTCACAGGTCGCCTCTTATCGCTCTGAAGGTATTTTTAACCCTCAGCTCTATTTTTATTTTTCATCAGCTCTCTGTGACTTATGGCCATGAAAGTGTTGCTTTTTCTCCATGAGGTGAACGCGCACAGATCACACTTTGTTAAAGTCTCAGAAACAGATTTTTAAAAGAAGAACATCTTGTCTTAATGATTATTATGACGTCGATGTTTTAGCTTTTGGCTGCAGATTTATTCCTACGTTTTTTTGGCGTTTGCATGTTTTCTCACGATGATCGTTCGAGTCGTTGCCGTCGTTGACTTTCACCCATCGTTGGTTGAAATGAGGATGAAATGATGAGAGAAGAGGAAGGAGGAAAAGATGAAGAGAGGAGTAAACAAGAAGGATTGTAAAGGAAATGAGAGAGCGGAGGAGAGGAGCTCTGAAAAGACGATAAGAAGAGTTTGACAGAAACCAGGATCAGAGCAAGATCCAGGTCATAACTCAGACGTGAACCTGACGTCAGAGGAAACCAGGGAGAGCTGGAGGAGGCCAGAGAGGAAGCTGGGACTTAGAGAAAAAAGGGGAGGAGGAGAGAGAAACAAGAGGAGGAGAAGAGAAACAAGGGGAGGAGAAGAGAGGAAAGAAGGTGAGAATAGGAGGCAAGAGAAGAGGGAAGGCAAAAGACGGAGGACAGAAAAGAACAAAGCCTTTCTAGGGAGGCCAGAGAGGAAGCTAGAAATTAGTGAAACAAGGGGAGGAGGAGAGAGAAACAAGGGGAGGAGAAGAGAGGAAAGAAGAAGAGAAAAGGAGGCAAGAATGGAAAGAATATAAAGAAAAGAGGCCAGAGAAGAGGGAAGGCAAAACACGGAGGGCAGAGAAGAACAAAGCCTTTCCAGGGAGGCCAGAGAGGAAGCTGGAACTTAGAGAAAAAAGAGGGGAGGAGAGAGAAACAAGGGGAGGAGAAGAGAGGAAAGAAGATGAGAGAAGGAGGCAAGAATGGAAAGAATGTAAAGAAAAGAGGCCAGAGAAGAGGGAAGGCAAAAGACGGGGGACAGAGAAGAACAAAAGCCTTTCCAGGGAGGCCAGAGAGGAAGCTGAAACTTAGAGAAAAGGAACAGAGAAGAGAGGAAAGAAGATGAGAGAAGGAGGCAAGAATGGAAAGAATATCAAGAAAAGAGGCCAGAGAAGAGGGAAGGCAAAAGACGGAGGACAGAGAAGAACAAAGCTTTCCAGGGAGGCCAGAGAGGAAGCTGAAACTTAGAGAAAAAAGGAGGGGAGGAGAGAGAAACAAGGGGAGGAGAAGAGAGGAAAGAAGATGAGAAAAGGAGGCAAGAATTGAAAGAATATAAAGGAAAGAGGCCAGAGAAGAGGGAAGGCAAAAGACAGAAGACAGAGAAGAACAAAGCCTTTCCAGGGAGGCCAGAGAGGAAGCTGGAACTTAGAGGAACAAAGGGAGGAGAAGAGAGGAAAGAAGATGAGTTAAGGAGGCAAGAATGGAAAGAATATAAAGAAAAGAGGCAAGAGAAGAGGGAAGGCAAAAGACGAAGGACAGAGAAGAACAAAGCCTTTCCAGGGAGGCCAGAGAGGAAGCTGAAACTTAGAGGAACAAAGGGAGGAGAAGAGAGGAAAGAAGATGAGAAAAGGAGGCAAGAATGGAAAGAATATAAAGAAAAGAGGCAAGAGAAGAGGGAAGGCAAAAGACGAAGGACAGAGAAGAACAAAGCCTTTCCAGGGAGGCCAGAGAGGAAGCTGAAACTTAGAGAAANTAGAGGAACAAAGGGAGGAGAAGAGAGGAAAGAAGATGAGAAAAGGAGGCAAGAATGGAAAGAATATAAAGAAAAGAGGCCAGAGAAGAGGGAAGGCAAAAGACGGGGGACAGAGAAGAACAAAGCCTTTCCAGGGAGGCCAGAGAGGAAGCTGAAACTTAGAGAAAAAAGAGGGGAGGAGAGAGAAACAAGGGGAGGAGAAGAGAGGAAAGAAGGTGAGAAAAGGAGGCAAGAATGGAAAGAATATAAAGGAAAGAGGCCAGAGAAGAGGGAAGGCAAAAGACGGAAGACAGAGAAGAACGAAGCCTTTCCAGGGAGGCCAGAGAGGAAGCTGGTACTTAGAGAAAGAGGAGAGGATAAGAGAGGAAAGAAGATGAGAAAAGGAGGCAAGAATGGAAAGAATATAAAGAAAAGAGGCCAGAGAAGAGGGAAGGCAAAAGACGGGGGACAGAGAAGAACAAAGCCTTTCCAGGGAGGCCAGAGAGGAAGCTGAAACTTAGAGAAAAAAGAGGGGAGGAGAGAGAAACAAGGGGAGGAGAAGAGAGGAAAGAAGGTGAGAAAAGGAGGCAAGAATGGAAAGAATATAAAGGAAAGAGGCCAGAGAAGAGGGAAGGCAAAAGACGGAAGACAGAGAAGAACGAAGCCTTTCCAGGGAGGCCAGAGAGGAAGCTGGTACTTAGAGAAAGAGGAGAGGATAAGAGAGGAAAGAAGATGAGAAAAGGAGGCAAGAATGGAAAGAATACAAGGAAAAGAGGCCAGAGAAGAGGGGAGACAAAAGATGGGGGACAGAGAAGAACAGAGCCTTTCCAGGGAGGCCAGAGAGGAAGCTGGAACTTAGAGAAACAAGGGGAGGAGAAGAGAGGAAAGAAGATGAGAAAAGGAGGCAAGAATGGAAAGAATACAAGGAAAAGAGGCCAGAGAAAAGGGACGGCAAAAGATGGAGGACAGAGAAGAACAAAGCCTTTCTAAGGAGGCCAGAGAGGAAGCTGGAACTTAGAGAAAAAAGGAGGGGAGGAGAGAGAAACAAGGGGAGGAGAAGAGAGGAAGGAAGATGAGAAAAGGAGGCAAGAATGGAAAGAATATAAGAAAAGAGGCCAGAGAAGAGGGAAGGCAAAAGACGGAGGGCAGAGAAGAACAAAGCCTTTCCAGGGAGGCCAGAGAGGAAGCTGGAACTTAGAGAAAAAAGGAGGGGAGGAGAGAGAAACAAGGGGAGGAGAAGAGAGGAAAGAAGATGAGAAAAGGAGGCAAGAATGAAAAGAATATAAAGAGAAGAGGCCAGAGAAGAGGGAAGGCAAAAGAGGGAAGACAGAGAAGAACAAAGCCTTTCCAGGGAGGCCAGAGAGAAAGCTGGAACTTAGAGAAACAAGGAGGGGAGGAGAGAGAAACAAGGGGAGGAGAAGAGAGGAAAGAAGATGAGAAAAGGAGGCAAGAATGAAAAGAATATAAAGAGAAGAGGCCAGAGAAGAGGGAAGGCAAAAGAGGGAAGACAGAGAAGAACAAAGCCTTTCCAGGGAGGCCAGAGAGGAAGCTGAAACTTAGAGAAAAAAGGAGGAAAACAAAAAGAAGGAAGACAAGAAAACAGAGGCAGGAGGTCAGAAAGGGAAGACAACAGGATGGAGGCCAGAGAAGAAGGAAGAAGACAAGGGCAGGAGGCCAGAGAAGGAAGAAGGGAAGACAAGAAATGGAGGCCAGAGAATGAAGACGACACGAGAAGGAGGCCAGAGAGGAAATGAGACATGGGAAGGAGTCAGAGAAAAAAAATGGTCAAAATAGTCCAAGATGTTCAGGAAAGAAAAAAAGACAAAGGCAGGAGGCCAGAGAAGGAGGAAAGGAAGAGAAGGAGGTTAGAGAGGGAGGCTAGAGACGGAAGAAGACAACAGCAGGAGGTCAGAGAAGGAAAAAGACAAGTGAAGGAGGCCAGAGAGGGAAGAAGACAACATAACAAGGCCAGAAAAGGACGAAAAGACAACAAGAGAAGGAGGCCAGAGAGTGAATAAGACAATATATGGAGTCCAGAGAAGGAAAAAGACAAGTGAAGGAGGCCAGAGAAGGAAGGAAAGAAATCAACAGAGGAAGACCAGAGTGTTAAAGGACAGAAGAAAAGAGAGGAGGAGCTCGGACAGAGACAAAAGGAAGGAGAAGAGAGAAAAGGAAAGAAGACAAGAGAAGGAGGCCAGAGAAGGAAGAAGAAAAGAGATGGAGGCCAGAGAGGGCAGGAAAAAGACAAGGGCAGGAGGCCAGAGAAGGAAGAAGGGAGGACTTCTTTACCTCCGGTCTCTTAGAAGACGACAAGAGAAGGGAGCCAGAGAGGTAATAGGACAACATAACGAGGCTAGAAAAGGATGAAAAGATAAGGAGGCCAGAGAGGGAAGAAGACAAAAGGAGGAGGCTAGAGAGGGAAGAAGACAAAAGGAGGAGGCCAGAGTGTTAAAGGATAGAAGAAAAGAGATGAAGAGTTCCGACAGAGACAAAAGGAAGGAGAAGAGAGAAAAGGAAAGAAGACAAGGGCAGGAGGCCAGAGAAGGAAGAAGGGAGGACAAGAAATGGAGGCCAAAGAATGAAGACGACACGAGAAGGAGGCCAGAGAGGGAATAAGACAACATAACGAGGCCAGAAAAGGACAAAAAGAGAAGGAGGCCAGAGAAGGAAAAAGACAAGTGAAGGAGGCCAGAGAGGGAAGAGGACAAGAGAAGGAGGCCAGAGAAGGAAGGAAAGAAGTCAACAGAGGAAGACCAGGGTGTTAAAGGACAGAAGAAAAGAGAGGAGGAGCTCGGACAGAGACAAAAGGAAGGAGAAGAGAGAAAAGGAAAGAAGACAAGAGAAGGAGGCCAGAGAAGGAAGAAGAAAAGAGATGGAGGCCAGAGAGGGCAGGAAAAAGACAAGGGCAGGAGGCCAGAGAAGGAAGAAGGGAGGACTTCTTTACCTCCGGTCTCTTAGAAGACGACAAGAGAAGGGAGCCAGAGAGGTAATAGGACAACATAACGAGGCTAGAAAAGGATGAAAAGATAAGGAGGCCAGAGAGGGAAGAAGACAAAAGGAGGAGGCTAGAGAGGGAAGAAGACAAAAGGAGGAGGCCAGAGTGTTAAAGGATAGAAGAAAAGAGATGAAGAGTTCGGACAGAGACAAAAGGAAGGAGAAGAGAGAAAAGGAAAGAAGACAAGGGCAGGAGGCCAGAGAAGGAAGAAGGGAGGACAAGAAATGGAGGCCAAAGAATGAAGACGACACGAGAAGGAGGCCAGAGAGGGAATAAGACAACATAACGAGGCCAGAAAAGGACAAAAAGAGAAGGAGGCCAGAGAAGGAAAAAGACAAGTGAAGGAGGCCAGAGAGGGAAGAAGACAAGTGAAGGAGGCCACAGAGGGAAGAAGACAAGAGAAGGAGGCCAGAGAAGGAAGGAAAGAAGTCAACAGAGGAAGACCAGAGTGTTAAAGGACAGAAGAAAGAGATGAAGAGCTCGGACAGAGACAAAAGGAAGGAGAAGAGAGAAAAGGAAAGAAGACAAGAGAAGGAGGCCAGAGAGTAAAGGTCAGAGACAGAGACAGAAAAACGAAGTGTGAAAAAGTCCCAGAGGACGTGAAGAAAACCTGGAAACGACTCAGAGAGGAGTCATTATTGGATTTTAGACTACGGGCTGATAAAATCTCTTATCTCTGAAAAAAAAGACGAGTGTCTGTGTCGTTTTTCTCTCAGGTCAAAGAAAAAGCTGCTGCAGAGTCAACACTCGCTCTTTAACCTCCTCCTTCCTCCTCCAGCTGTTTTTACACATCAGTAAAAATGTAATACTCAAAGTTCTGCTCGGCTGGAGCTTCGGCAGCTTCGTCTCCCTGCAGAGAGGAGAAATTCAACATCGTGTGAAACAACCTGGAGAGGAGAGAGAGAGAGAGAGAGAGAGAGAGAGAGAGAGAGAGAGAGAGAGGAGAAAAGGCTTTGATGGTTTTCATTTCTGAGTCTGTGCAGCGGCAGCAGGAGCTCAATCATTTATACTTCACCTCCAGCTTCACGCTCTCACAGAAAAAGAGAGAGAGCTCAGCAGGTAAACGACGGGAAAAACACCACCTTCTCACATCTATTAACTCCAAACTCTACAATCATGGGAGCAGAGAGCATCCTGGGTAATCACATGATCGGCATCAGGAGCGTAAAGTTTCAGCTCTGACTTCTCAGCAGCGCCACACTTTCTCTTTTTTTTTTTCTTTCTTCACAGGATGACTCAACAGTCAGCAACACGCAGGTAAACACAGTTCAACACACGGAGCAGAGAGAAACGTTCGCCCTCTGATATCACACACAGATAAACTTCCAACCAACAGCTGGTGGAGACGCCGCTGCTCTGACGGCGAAGACACGAGCGTGGAGACGATGGAGGCCGCGGCTGATTCTGCTTTCATGTCGACTCTGAGGCTTTTCAGCATCACTGAGGAGAAACAGCCAACAACGACTTAAGCACCAGGATGTTATCGGGGTTTGAACTCGTCACCGACTCACCGTGAGGAAAAAAGCGTGAAAGTGACACACGAAACCCTCAGAAAGATTTTCCTGCTAATGAAGCAGAGTTACAAATCTACATTAACAACTTTATTCAGCTTTAAATGTTCAGATGTTTACGGGACGAATGTGTACGACCGAGTATTAGGGCCACATTGAGAAAAGAAAATGAGGAGAGGAATTTTTTCCACCCCTCCCTCACCCAGTCAGTAAAGTCGAAATGTTGAGAATAAAGTTGAAATGTCGAGAATAAAGTCTAAATGTTGAGAATAAAGTCTAAATGTCAAGAATAAAGTCTAAATGTCGAGAATAAAGTCGAAATGTTGAGAATAAAGTCGAAATGTTGAGAATTAAGTTGAAATATAATGTTGAGAATAAAGTTGAAATATAATGTTGAGAATAAAGTTGAAATGTTGAGAATAAAGTTGAAATGTTGAGAATAAAGTTGAAATATATTGTCGAGAATAAAGTTATAATGTTGAGAATAAAGTTGAAATGTCGAGAATAAAGTCAAAATGTCGAGAATAAAGTTATAATGTTGAGAATAAAGTTGAAATGTTGAGAATAAAGTTATAATGTTGAGAATAAAGTCGAAATGTAGAGAATAAAGTCAAAATGTCGAGAATAAAGTTATAATGTTGAGAATAAAGTTGAAATGTTGAGAATAAAGTTGAAATGTTGAGAATAAAGTCAAAATGTCGAGAATAAAGTCGAAATGTTGAGAATAAAGTGGAAATGTTGAGAATTAAGTTGAAATATAATGTTGAGAATAAAGTTGAAACATAATGTTGAGAATAAAGTCGAAATGTTGAGAATAAAGTTGAAATATAATGTTGAGAATAAAGTCGAAATGTTGAGAATAAAGTCGAAATGTTGAGAATTAAGTTGAAATATAATGTCGACATTTCAACTTTATTCTCAACATTTTTTTTGACATTATTCTCGACATTTTGACTTTAGCGACTGGGTGAGGGAGGGGTGGAAAAAATTCCTCCCCTCATTTTCTTTTCTCAATGTGGCCCTAATACTCCGTCTTACACATCTGTCCCGTAAACATCTGAACATTTAAAGCTGAATAAAGTTGTTACAACTCTTAGTTGAGTTAGAAATTTGAAGAAATAAACAGATTAAATTTTAATTAAGCTAAGAGAGACAGAGATGAATATAAAAGACAATTTCTGCTGGTTAAAAATACAGAAAATTAAAAACAGGATTTAAATTTTTTTTTTCCCCATATTGAGTCAAGACTTAATAATAAAGTCATAGTTTCCACTTTTCTCTCAAAAATATGGCTTTTTAATCACTCATTTGGAATGACACTGAAGAAAGGATCCAGTAAAAATCTAAACATTTAGGACGTTTATTATACACTTTCGTCTCTTCCAGGACATTATTCCTTTCTCCTACAGAGTTCCTTACTATAACATCCCAATGCCTGATTATGCAAATTAGGTGATGACGTCATCTTGCGACTTCTAGTAACTTTTGGGGCAGCCAATAGCTACTTTCCTCACTGAGGAGTTGGCAACACTGAGAGCAAGAGCTCGAGAAAACACTTCACAGTTTTTTATGATGGAGGCGATAATAAAATAAAAGAGCAGAGAAATTTAAAGTGTCACAATGTGAAGTTTGGTGGAAAATCCTAATCCGAACATTCATCACGAGCTGTGTTTTCTGCTCGTTTCTGCGATGGCGTGTTGGCAGACGCCGTGACCGCCGGAGAGGAGGCGTGTTTCCATCCACGCACACAGCTGATCCCTCCATCAGCTCACACAGTATCAGTGACTGCAGCTAATCGCTGACACCTCCTGCTCCTCTAATCCTGCACATGACTCATCCCTCAGGCCGACCACACACACACACACACACCTTCCAGACGCTGATAAAACCTCGCCGTGAGTCCCAAAGCCTCCAGGACAATCCCCGTCTTTTGTGGCCGCGGCGTCGTGCCGACCGCCTTAAACCTGCGGCTTTGTAAACGCGACGCCCGGAGGCCTCGCCGAGGGCCAGACGAGGCTTCTGTGGCCTGTGAAGCAACTGCTGGTTTGTTTAGTCCCTTCCTGTCGTTTCCCCGCTGGAACAACAAACATCATTCCTCCTTCCTTCGCTCCTGAAAGCGTCTCTGCAACAATGAGCGCTCTGGCTGTCGAGCTGTCACACTCCATTTCAGCCTGAAAACACTCAGCGCCGGAGCAGGAATTCCTCCGGGGCCCGCTCTGGCTCCGCCGCCTCCTTCATTTTGGTTTGAGAATATTGAATAAAAAAAAATCGGGCAGGAAATGCACAGGCAGGTTTCACACACACATCCTTCACTGTCAGAGCGTGGAGCCACCAGGCTGCCACAGAGCCAAAATAACCGGACGGGCATCGCGCTGTGATGACTGAACGACGCTCGCACGGGGACGTTTTTATCCTCCTCTCCTTAGATTGAGTTTCATTTTATACTAACAATGATATAAATGTACCTAG
>RPOG01006056.1:0-26812 GCA_008086565.1 Thalassoma bifasciatum
CTTTCGGATTTTCCCTGAGTGGATGGTGTAATAGAATTGAAGAAATATATCTTACTTTCCTCATCTCTTCCCTCAATGTGACTTCTATTCTCCCCTGCACTCTTTTAAAGACGACTCCTCTATATCAACATTTATACTTCTTGGTTTGAAGTCTATTCATGGCTGTGTGTGGGTGTGTGTATGTGTGTGTTAAGGATCTCTCTTGGCAGCCAGATGAAGGCGAAGCTCAGCAGGAGATGACAGTGAATTGAAAATAAGGAAGGGAGGATGGATGTAGCAGTTGGGGAAACATACTGGTGTGTGTCCTTGAGGAAAGAAAAAGTAAGAATCCCAAAATGAGATTTGATTGCCAAGTGTGCCACAGTGGTGAAGCCTAAATGTTGACAGAATCAAAGGGAATTGCTGCATCATTCTCTTTTAATAATATACTGTATGCGGAAAAAAAGTGTGTGTGAAGGAGCTACACACAATTTCCTGTGCAGAAGTTGGGCTGAATGTGGAGGAATAGGTGCAACTATGACCTATAACAGTTTGTTATTGCCCAAGAAATAAAAAAATGCACCAACTGAAAAGCTCACTTCAATAGTTTTGCATCACTTCAATCAATACAAATTAGACAAACTCACAATATGTCCAGCTGTAATATTCAAATCACAGACTGTGCAATATTTTTTTTAACCTCAAATGTGTCAGAATATCAGATAGATTGTTTTTGCAGTAGATGTTTTCTGCTGTACACCAGTGTTACTCAACCCTGCGCAATCAAAGAGCCAAGTTGTTGAAAATTACCTTTACAAGAGTAACAATCTAAGTTGTGAAAGGTGGCAAAAACTGCAAAAAGAGTAGCAATAAAAACAAGTTTAAGGTGGAGATAATTGTCAAAAACAGCAAAGATTGGTAAAAAGGTTGAAAATTGAAAGAAACTTTGAATAATAATCAGAAAGTAGCAAGAAATGGTTGAGAAAAAAGTCTAAAGGTGACTAGGGTGGGTAAAAAAGCAGTCAGAAACAGCAAAAACGGCATCGACAAAATTGTATAAATGGACATATGTTTCACATGCTTGACATTTCTGTTTACAATTTTCTTTTTTTGATGATGTCATGTAATATTCTTGTGTTCTGAAACACTAAATTTTGGGTTTTCATTGTCTGTCTGTCAGCCATGATCATCAACATTTCAAGAAATAAAGGCTTGAAACAATTCACTCTATGTAAAATGATTCTATATAACATCTGGGTTCGTTTCACTTTCTTAAATCAATGACCAAAAATATTTCACTTTTCCATTATATACTAATTTTCTGATGGGCCTAAATATGCAAACAGTTTCAATTTTTCATAAAAAGTCCTCTTTTTGCCCCCATTAATGATTTTCTTATTCAAAATAAGGTTTATCCCCTTCAATATAATACGTGATATTAAATTTGTCATATGAATCAAAACAGCTCTTCCTTTTTAAAGTTATTTACTCCTATATATGCAAACAGAGTTTCTTTAGTTTAGTAGTTTTGTTTTTCATGAAAATTCCTGTTTTCGCCCTGAATTCTGATTTTTTTTTTTTTTTCAAAATAAGAAGGCTATCCCCTTCAGTATAGCAGGTGGTTTTAATTTGCCATATGAATCAGAAAAGCTCATCCTTTTTTAATCGTATTAATTCCTAGTTTCATTTTACCCTGTGGTGCATAGTGGTCACTACAGTGGATATCTATTTCAAGTTTTTTACTCCTAAATTCAATGGTTCATGTGGTGGAAATTCATATTAACTTGTGTCAGGATATTCTTATTCTTCTTAGGGCCTGAAAAAAGGTTTTCAATTTTTTTTTCCAAACATATACATATATTTTAAAAAGTTATAGACAAACATTTGAGGGTGAAACAGCTTCTAAACTGTAAATTAATCAGAGTTAAAATGGATGAAAGAGAGTAAAAATGTTGTGCAAAGCATTAAAAAAAGATTTTTCATGAAATTACAAAGTTAAAAAAAAGAAAAAAAAAAGAAGTCAAACAAAATAAGTCATGTTTACATTAAATTCACACTTTTTATGTTGAATGCTCAGTTACAAATATTTGAAAAAAGGAAAACTTTTTTTATGCCTTAAGACAAATAAAAATCCTGACACTGACTTTCATTATTCATGCAACAGAGGGTTAACTAATATGGTGCTCTTTTTTGATAAAGAGTGATTCACTTCTTGTTTTTGTTTTACAACACATGAGATGGAGAACCTAAAAATAACAGCACAATGAATCACTTTTGCAATTTAGGGAATAATAATCAGTTATTATTGTTAATCATTCAGCCCTAATCCTCAAGTGTCCCTAACTTGTAGCTAGCAGATCTTCCCTTTAAAGCCTCATAAAATATCCTGGAACATGTTCTATAAACTGCATGTCTCTCTCAGAGAAGGTGTAACACTTCCCCTCTGCCAACATTTCTTTTACACTTGACCATGAAAACATTTCAAAGATGTCCAAAAAATGACTCGTCTTGCCACATAACATCTTCTTCTCTAACTCAGCAGTTAGTTCACCTGCTCTGAATTGATGGTATGTGACTTTAAAGAGGATGGGATAAGATGCAGGTAAACATTGGTTACTCATCATTGAGCTAAAATCTATCAATTCCAGCAGACACTGGCATTCTATCGACACAGGTGCTTTCCCAGGAGCAAAGACTCCTCCAGACTCCTTTATTTACAGAATGCATTAAACGCTCTGAAAAGTTCTGTGATCTAAAAGGATGTATAATCTCAGTGCCAGTATTTGCTATTCCTCCCACTCAGTACATTATAATTACCCACACAAAAGAAAAATCTCTTTATAAACAAAAAGCTTTCCATATTTTTCTTCTAGGGGTGAACTAAAAAAATATTTAACATCTACTAGAGGAACACTGCTGATTTATAGTATTTTTTCAGAGTTTGTATCACGAGGCTTAATTACTGCCCTGAAACCTGGATTATTAAATCATCCCTCTTTCTGCACACTGTACTGATTTAGTAGCTGTTTAGAATTTTGTATGGTTTCTAAAATTGTTCCCCATGGCTCTGCTGACTTCATTGAATAACTTTTTTCAGTTTCTCTTTAACTCATTGGCTGCCAGTCGTTTTCAGAGCGGAGAGCTTCAAACTGCCAGCTGCTTTAGCGCATTGTGACTGATCTTTATGATCCACAGAATCTTGTGTTCTTTGGCTGTGTAAACACCAAAACCATAAAAATAAAGAAGAAACACTCTTCCTTCATGAGAAAAAAAAAGTTTGTTTCTATCTTTTTCAGTTCTTTAGTGATCTGCGGTACAACACCAAAAACAAGCTTAGACTAGCTTAGACTACTTTTTAGCGCTCTTCTCTGAAGCTCCATCCTTTGATCCGCTCCGTGATCTCCGTCGTCTTTTCTCACAATTGCAACACATATTCCATGCGAGTGGGAGCTGCCTACACTTTTCCGATCAGCAGCGTCTGCTACTGCCTCTGTCATCTCTTCTCATAATCTTTGCTGATCTTTCATCCCAAGGGAGCACCGCTGCCACCTACAGGGCTCATTTCATCAGTACACTAGTTCAAAAGCCTGATTTTTCTGATAAGCTCCGCCAGACGGTGAGCCAATGAGTTAATGGAGGAGGGAGTCATTGTTTCACATATGTCATTGATTCACAAAAGATACTGGGCCAGTTTTATTGCCTTTAACAGAGTAAAAATGGCATCACCCATGTGAATACCCATCAAAATATCCAGGGAGGGTACAATGATTACAATCTGTGAGGACATGTTGGAAGTAGTCTACGAGGGGGAAAGAAGCCCAAAAGTTTTAACACACAGAAATTTTTCATTTGTAAAGTTGTCATCAACACTAAGGTGCATTGAATATACACAGCAGCAGTAGCTGTAGCCAGCATGAACACCAACAGAATGGTGAGTATGACACTGCAGAAACTGAAATCTACTCACGTTTGTTTAAATTCTTGTTAAAAATATGTCATCAAGCTCAATTAGCCATATTCACCTGACACATCCAAAAAATGTTATGTCAAGATAACAATAAAAGATATCAAAAAACAAATATGAGGCCTGAATTGCTTGAGGGGAGAAAAAAACCCCAGCCATTTAGGTAAGAAAAATGCAGGTGAAGTTTCTTGAATTCAGATATTTTTAGGAGCTAAATTAAACAAATTTTTCCAATATTTTTCTCACTTCAACAAATTCAAGCCTTGTTCTTTGTTTTTTAATTGAGACTTTTGGCTCATTTGATAAGATGTTTTTACAAAAGATGAGAGAAACACTAGAGACTACTTAAAGCTGAAGCAACCATTGACAGAATCATTAAATACACAATTGTAGCGTTATCGGTATTGGCTATAAGATCTCTTTTTTTTTGCTACTGCTTCAAAACATTCCCAAAGAGAAAAAGAAAATGAAAAACCCACAAACAACTTCAGCTGAAATACAAGACCCTCTGAAAGAATGTCATCTGTCTGTTTCAAGATGCACAATAAGGAGGCACTTGAAGAAAAATGGTCTGCATGGTCGAGTCCCCAGGGGAAAGCCATTTCTACACAAATGCCACAAAGTATCTCGCTTCCATTACACCAAACAGCACAGAGACAAGCCTCAAGACTTCTGGAACAAAGTCATTTGGAGTGATGAGACCAAAATTTCACTTTTTGGCTACAATCATAAATGTTACATTTGGAGAGGAGTCAACAAGGCCTGTGATTAAAGGTCCACCATTCCTAGTGTGAAACATGCAGGTGGATCACTGATGTTTTGGGGATGTGTGAGCTACAAAGGCTCAGGAAATTGAGCCAAAATTGATGACAAGATGAATGCAGTCTGTTATCAGAAAATACAGGAGGAAAATTGTCACTCATCAGCCCAGAAGCTGCACATGAGACGTACTTGGACGTTTCAACATGACAATGATCCAAATCACTAGGCCAAGTCAACCTGCCATTGGCTACAGCACAAAAAAGTGAAGGTTCTGGAGTGGCCATCTCAGTCTCCTGACCTCAATATCACTGAGACACTCTGGGGAGACCTCAAACCTGCAGTTCATGCAAGACAGCTCAAAAATTTACAGGACCTGGAGGCTTTTTGCCAAGAAGAATGGGCAGTTTTACCATCTGAGGTAATAAAGACCCTCATCCACAACTACCACAAAAGCGGTCATTGGTGTTAAAGGGGGAAATACATGGTATTAAGAACTGGGGTGTGTAAACTTTTGATCAGGGTCATTTTGGAAGTTTCTGTCGTCATTATGAGTTAAAAAGAGTAAACACAGTTTGTTGATAAATGTCTTCACCCAACCACTAACCATGAGTGGCAGTAAAGTTTTTGTGCTATCATACATATTCTCTGACAAGAAGCCAAAAGAATCATAAATTCTAACAGAATATGTAAACTTATGAGCACAACTGTATACCTATACAACACTTTGTATTTAATTGAACATAAGTGACAATTAAACAGCTATTGAAAATGAATGCACTGAAATATAAGGAATTGTAGATATTAAAAAGCCTTCTATCTTCTTGCATGTCAGTATGTACCATTTCATAAAAAGAATGAAAAAGTCAGGTTTGAAACTCTCTCTGAGCTGAACATTGGATTTGCTGGAGCCAGTGAGATGCCAACGGTGAAAGCTCCAGTAAAAGGTCAGAACTTCTTCTTTGTAACACGCTAACTTCGGTCGGGGTTACGTAACTGAAGCTCAGATCAACAAAGGCATTTGAAGTTTCACAGAGAAGTAAAGAGTTCAGTGACGTATGGGGGGGTAAACGGGGGTCAGGTCAGGCTCTGCTGTAAGCCTGTTTCCTCTCCTACATCCTTACAATTATGGGTCACTGGTTTTTTAGCTAATTGGAAAATGGAAACCTGATGTGTGTGTGTGTGTGTGTGTGTGTGTGTGCTTGTGTGTTTTCGGGTGTGCATGCACAGTAGGTGCCTCACACGTGTCTGAAACCCGAGGGAGCTGACTGGGAGACGTGGAGGGATTGAGTGGTGGTGTGTAATGACTTTGGGGGCCGGGGGTAGCTGGTTGGATCAGGTGGCACATTAGGTGGTGGAAGCAATGGTCTGCTGTACACACACACACACACACACACACACACACACACACACACACACACTCACATACACAAGCGCACACATATTTGAGCCTGGGGAAATAAAGGATATATCTACAGTTTTGCAATACAGAGATATGTATATCAACTGAGACAGACAGGAAAAGTTGCATTTGAGTCATACAAGGATGCATTTTCAAACACACACACACACACGCACACACACAAACACACTGCTTGTCCGGATTATCTTGCATAACAAAAATGCAGTCCTGACTCCTGACTCATCTTGACCTGATAATAACCCCCAACCATTAGCAGACTGTGCATGAGTGCGTGTGTGCATGTGTGTGTGTGTGTGTGTGTGTTCTCGTATCCTCAGCTGTTCAGCTCATTCAGTCGTCCCCAGTGTTCAGCTGCTTCACTGAGTCTCCAGCGAGTCTTCACAGCTCTATCTGAGCCTCCCTGTCACGTCACATCTCTACAGGCTTTTTCTCATTCACAGCCTCTGCACTTTATTCAGCCGTTAATTAACCAGGGCCATTGAAGGCAGCACAAAGCATCTTTATAAACACTGATGCTCCAGATGCTGTCACTTTATCATCTCCATTGAATTAGAATCTGACAGCGAAGCTAGTGGCATGGATAATAGACCAGAGTTAAGTTATTTCCTTTTGGTTTCAGCTCTGCTTACACAAGTATGAACTATTTGTTGACACCTTTGTTTTGGGATTGCTTATTTCCAGTTATTTGTTCCTGGATTTTGCATTTCTTCTTCTTTTCTGCTGTTTTTTTTTTTGGCCTTGTTTCAGAAAGTTTGAATGATAACACGAAATCCTTTCTATCACTCATGGCTTAACAAACAACTGTGTTTACTCTTTTTAAATCATAATGACAACAGGAACTTCAAAAATGACCCTGTTAAGAAGTTTACACAACTCAGGTGGTTTTGTCCTGATAAATGCACAAAAGTGAACACAAATGTGTTTGAATGTCTACCAAAGGTAACCATCCTCACCTGTGATCTATTTGCTTGTAATCAGTGTGTGTGTATAAAAAAATGAACAGGGTTCTTTTTGAAGTTTCTGTTGTCATTGTGATTTAAAAAGAGTAAACACTGTTGTTTGTGAATAAATGTTTTCACCCAACCTCTAACCATGAGTGAGAGAAACATTTTTGTTATCATATTTTCTGAGAAAAGGCCAAAAAATGGTTTAAAAATAATAGAAAAAAAAGAAAAAAAAAACAGGATTCAATAGAGGAAAGTTTATTTTAGTTCTAATCATATTTATGATGTATTTTACCCACTTCTGTCTCTCGAGATATTATTCATCTCTCCTACAGCATCCATAACAAATACATGCAAATATCTTATTACACAAATTGAGTTATGGTATTATTTTGCAACTTAAAGCCATAGACTATATCACAAATGGATGCAGTCTCCGTGACGTCACTCGTCTGTTTCTACAACAGAGTTTTAAAGCATAACAGCTGGTGCAGCCGTAATGGAAACAGTATGGGTGACCACACTAACAGCTATTCTGCTCTAAAAACTTTTTTTTTTGTTTTGGCTTGGTGTGTATGGGATTTCTGGAACTTCCAGAGTCAACCTCAAGCAGACACTCCTCAGTTTTAGCACTTCAGTATTGTGTCAGAATTCCAGACCAGAGGTTGCAACTTGCTTTAAGCTACTTCTGGGACAACCAATAGCGACTTTCCTTACTGAGGAGTTGGGATGTTGAAACTAGCAATGTCTCATCCAGCTTTAACTTCTTAAGACCTGGCGTCCACATATGTTGACCCCAAAAACTTTTTTTTTTTTTCAAACTCAAACCTATTAGCCACATTGAGGGACACTGACCACATCATCTTTTGGTGATATCAAACCTCTAGACCCATTTCAGGGAGAAAAAAAAGTGTAGTTATGATCAATAACACGGATAACTAAAAACTAGTTGCTAATTAACAATACTAAAAATATAACTTCCTGTACAAAGACCAAGTTTAGTTTTATACTTATTAGGTCTTACTGATCCAGAAAAAAAATACACAGCAGACAAACGCTCAGATCTCTCATGATTTGTTTAAAAAAAATGTGTGAAGGGTAATTTTTTGGGATGTATGGTTTCCTGGGGTGCACACCAGTCCAAGATCACATAACGCAGTTAGATCCAAACTGTAGATTTTGTTAAGAGACTGATGATGACACAATCGAGGGGAAATGGTTTGATTGGTCGCATCTTTTTGTGAAGCTGAACAAAACTGCAAACTCATAAGAAATGAGAAGGAGTTAATGGATGTGTGATCATTCAGATTGCTTCCTAGAAAGACACTGATATTGAACTTATGATTATTTTGATTGTCTGATCCTTTGGTAAGAAAAAATAAATAAATAAATAAAACAGGCTGACCCTGATTTTAAAAGATAAAACAGAATAGAGTGTTTTCAGTTGTAAAATAAAAACTTGCAGCAAAAAAGTGTCAGTATGTAATATGTAATATTCATAACTACAGTGTATGAAGTTGTATATGTAGTGTACAAATTGCTGCTCCAGGGAGTGGTAAGTATTCCTTTTACTTTTCAAATAAGTGCTGCTTTCTCACATATTCTGTCTGTTTCTGATGTTGGTTTTATCTTTCCTCTTCACATCCAGGATGCGCTTCAGCTGCTGGAGATAGGACGGAGAGCTATCACGAACAAAGACAAATATTCATCAAATCCCTCCAGACAATACATAATTTATCACATGGGGATCTGAATTATATATATCCATCATCAAATATTTACAGTATTAGCATTTTTCAAGAACCGAGGTCTGGATGTTGTCTTTCTCTGGATTGGCTCAATGTGACGGGATAACACCAGGTTTTGGTTTTCACGGGGGAGAAACAACATTTCAGATCCCTGAGCAGACTGATGGGCTGAATTTAAATCTAGGGAAAGCTTGAAAGCGGGGTTAAAGCTTGGTAAGCTGTCATATACACAGAGACACACGTATGCAGCAGATAATGATCCAGGCCCACGTCATGTCGGACAAACAGATCCGTTTGACCTTTTTTGGATTTACAGCCAAAAGAGAATAAATCAGGTGGGGAATGAAGGGAACACAGGGTATTAAAATGTGTTTCAGTCTAATCCAGTTCATCCAAATACAGACTCTGTGTGAGGAATTAAACAATACGCCATGCTATGCTTTTTTTTTTGTTCACTCCTCCTGAAATTGCCCCAATGATTAAAGGATTTTTCAACCCAAAATAGATGGATTTGGTGATGATCAGAAGCAGATTAACTTTGTGGATGTGTGTGTGTGTGTGTTTTTTCCAGAGTATTGATGGCTGTGTGTGCATCTCTATGTGTACGCACATAGATTATAATTCTTTTCAAAGGAGATTAAACCTTTATTTTGGCAAACATCTTAGTCAGAAATGATCCTTCTTACACACAACAACAACACACACTCATGCGCTGTAGGGGAGTGAGATTGGGAAGTGGGCCAATGAGAGGGATGGAGAGAAGTCGCCTACTGAGTTGAAAAGAGAGGGAGAGAAAGGGAAAATGAAAGGGAGACAGAGAGAGAGAGAGGGAGACAGTGGACATGAATAGAGGGATTGGGAGGCAAGTAGGACAGATGTAACAGGCCACTGTGGGTCAGATAACGTCTCACTGATCGAGGGAGACAGAGAGAAATCTGATCCAGGGATATGCTCCCTCTCTCTCTTTCTGTGGAGCTCGCTCTCTCATGGAGCCGCTGAGTCTTGCAGGCGAGCATGCAGCTGTCAGCAGCTCTCTCTCCGTCTGTTTGTGGCAGTACACAAGCCCTCCATCAAAAATAAATAGTGCTGTATACGATGGATATAACAGACAAAAATAATGGTTTGGGGAAATACAAAAAAATATATTTTTGTGTGTGATAATTTGCCCTCCTTGGAGCGGTGACAAGACTAACTGGGCTAAACACTGTCAATTATGATGCGCTCACACTAGCCAATTGTACCATCCTCGTGCAGGCTTCAACCCTGAAGTCCAGCTCTTTGGCCAGTGTGACTGCAAGTGAACCACGCTCAAGCACGATTCACTTCTCTGCTTATACCAAGCAGCAACCACGGGTCTGAAAACATGGAACAATGTAAAAGTGCTAAAGTCTGCCGTTCATCGAGTGTCCAATTGATGCTGGCAGAAGTACCTGAAGTCACATAAACACCAAGCCAAAAATAAGCTGTTTTCACAGCAGAAATAAACATGTTTACAGTGGTAACTGGTACAAAAACTGCCTCCTGTCTGGATCACTAATTTCTCTAATGGCAAACACTGTACGGGGGCTGAATTTTTCGTAAAATGAGCTGTGTAGAGGATATTAACCCTGTGGTGCATAGTGGTCACCACAGTGGACACCTATTTAAAAGTTATTTACTCCTAAATTCAATGGTTCATGTAGTGGAAATTCATATTAGCCTGTGTTGGGAATTTTTTATTCCTTTTAGGGCCTGAAAAAATGTTTTCAATTCTCTTTTCAAATGTATATATATTTTTTAAAAAGTTATAGACAAACATATGAGGGTAAAACAGCATAATAACTCTAAATTATTCTGTGTTAAAATGGATGAAAGAGAGTTAAAATGTTTTGCAAAGCATTAAAAAAAAATTATTCCTGAAATTACCAAAAAAAAAGAAAAGAAGTCAAACAAAAAATAAGTCATATTTACGTTAAGTTCGCACTGTTTTAAGTTGAATGCTCAGTTACAAATATTTGAAAAAAAAATAGAATGGAAAACTTTTTTTCATGCTATAAGACAAATAAAATCACTCAAGGGAAAAATCCTGACACTGACTTTCATGATTCATGCATCAGAGTGTTGAGATCGTGAGCTCTGCCCCAAAGCTGTGAGTTTGGGCACTCGTCACTCGTCCCATTTACAATATGGCTGTTTTGCTTCAAAACCGTTCAAAACTCAGCTTCAGGGACAGATGGGTGACGTCATGGAAACTACGTCCAACAAATATACAGTCTATGATGTGAGCACATGATGCATAACCCATGACGTGTAATCGCTGTGACTGCTCCTCTTGACAACCATTTTTAACAATGACGGGGGTTTTAGAGGGCTGTGTCAGTCCAAAACCACTTAACATAAGTCAATAAGTGAGTAAAGTCATTGCCGTATTCTCCGGGTCCACATCTTGTAAACAGACGCTTCGTAATTCCTAAGCCGGGTTCATATTGGAGTAGTGTAACTATAGGTTATGGACAGTGGAATTCACTCAGAAAGTCCTCACAGTCCCTTTGGTAAACGTACGCTCAAAGGCATTTAAAAAAGTGTTGGAGTTTGTATTATTCAACATCTTGATACCAGTATTTTCACTTTCACTGCCAATGAATATCGGCTCCAAATATCGGTCATCAGCCTCATTGATGACTTAACCTGAAAAAACAATATCAGTATATGTCTCGATTGGATGGCCGGTGTATTCACTAAGGCAATGACGCTCACAGGGTTTTGATCAACTACACATCTGTGTGCGTGTGTTAGCATCAGGGCGGAACTCTGCTGTGCACGATACAGCGACAAAGGAGATTCGTGAATGCGCGACCATGTAGAGACAGAAATGACATATCGCTAGTTAAAGTAGACCAATCACATAAAAAAATATGTAGTCTGTTAAACAAAAGAGCACGTTAAACGCTTGTTCTCTTCTAATGATGTGATCTGGCACTATAGGGAAAACAACTCCCCACCCAATAGTGGTAGAATATGGGTAGGCTGTTTCCTAAACTTTTAAAAAAACCTAACCTAAAAAACAAAAACAAAAAAAGCACTGCAATAAAATCATTATTGAAAAAGAGAAATACAGAGATATGTTTGTTTGTTTTTAAAATACATTCCAGCACTAGCTCACACATTAAAAAACAAATCAGTCTGGAATCTTCTGAACCACAGAATATCGAGCCTTACTCAGGTTTAATTAGTGAAGTAGGAGTGCTGTATTCCCCAGTGAGCAGCAACAGTCCAGTGTTTACCCCACATTACGTGCAACCAGTCAAAATAAACAACAATTTTAACATAAATAACTGTATATTTCTAGACATTTTAGGTTGTCTAACTCCAGGACTCCCAACAGAAATGTCTTGCATACTACTCGATAGCAACCAGAATGTCCCAGCATCCCCACTTTAATCCTTTTGTTCCTTTATCACTCATGAACGCCTCTTATCTGGTTTCTTTCAAATTGTGACCCCTATCAAATTCATTTTTCTCCCTCATAACTAATCAAGCTCCTTTCTTACACAGTCTTAATCTCTTTTTTTTTTCTATTAACCATGACCCTTATCACGTTTCTTCTCTAGTGGGGTGCTTCCAAGAAAATTGAAAGATACAGAGTATCACAGATCTGCAGCCTCAGGCCCCTGGAAGCTGCTGCTCTTCTATAATGTTCTTTTATGTTGGCATCACTCAGTGTCGTGTGCCTGTTTGGTTTAAAGGGCACAAGCTGCAGCTGCCAGGAATTATCTACTGCAGTGAAGTCACTCTTACCCTCATGGTGCTGTTGGACATCCAGAGATGGTAAAAGGGCGACTTTAGGGGGGGAGGGGGTTCTACTGGATTACTGGAAAGATTTAGGGCCTGTTTTCCTTTTTCTGACAACAGTAAGCAGAAGCTGATTTCCTTTTTTTTCTTTTTTTGATTGATTTTGGGAGTTTTTCCTTTTGTTTCTATAGCATAGGCCAAAAGAGAGAAGAAACACAGAGAGGGAGTCAATCAGTGCAACAAGGACAGCAGCCTACAGAAGAAATCATCCACTAACAGTAATTTGAAAATGGAAAATAAGTTGTACTTCGTCTTATTTGTTAAATTAAACCCATTTTTCAAAACAAAGAAAATATAACGGCCTTCATCCATCAATAATAATAAACTTCAATCTTGCTGAGTCAGTAAATTCAACAGTTTTGCAAACATTTACCTCGTTTTCAATGACACTTGTAGCATTACTTGCATGCTTGATCTCTTGGGATGAAGAAGGTTTGAGTGAAGCTTTTATTAGGGTGACCATATCCTAGCAGCCCAAAAAGAAAACCCCCTCATCGAGATACTGCAAAAATACCAAAAGATACCCCAAATTGACAAAGTAGCTTGCCATACATTTATCTTAAACACTCGTTTTCTGTTCGGAGTGAACATTTTCTATGATGTAAGCATAAATAATGAATACAAGCCCATCCCCACCAGTTGAAAAATAAAAATTAAAACTGGCTGCTGACATTTTTGTACATAATAGGTTGAAATTTTTGAGTTTACAGTCCAATTGATGAGACACAAATAAAAATTTCTGCTTTGTATCTTGAAATTGTGACTTTTCTCTCAGAATTTTGATTTATAATCTCAAAATATTGACTTCATTATTTAAAAACTGGACCTCTGATCTCAGTTTTGACTTTTTTCTTGTAATTTTTGACTTCAGTATCTAAAAATGTGGTCTTTTTTCCTTATACCTTTGACTATATAATCCCAATATTTTTGAGATTTTATCCAAAAGTTTTAATTTTTTCCCCAGTATTTGACTTTTATCTCAAAATCTAGAACTTAAATCTCAGAATTTTGAATCTTAATCTCAAAATGTTGACTTTTGTATTGTGATTGTGACTTTTCATCTAAAAATTTTTACTCAGTTATCCCAAAATTTTGACTTTTTTCTTATTTTTGACTTATGTACCTAAAAATGTAGACTGTTTCCTCATACCTTTGATTATATAATCCCAACATTTTGACATTTTATCTCAAAGCTTAATTTTTTTGTCCGGTATTTGACTTTTATCTCAAAACTTAGACTTTTGATCTCAGAATTTGGAATCTTAATCTCAAAATTTTGGCCTTTTTCTTGTAATCTTGAATTTCCAACTTAACATTTTCACTTAATTATCCCAAAATTGTGACTTATTATGGGCAAAAAAGAATTCTCATAAAAGCCAAGATTTCAATTCTGTTTCTTTTTTAATTGATGGAAATGGGCTTCCAGAATAATGACTCAACACATACATAAATGCAAAGAAAATGTATACATTTCCCTTGTGCAAAGGCAAAAAGAATGCCTTAGAATCGTATGTCAAGTTGAATTGAGGTTTTGAGGTGGTCAAATTTTCAGCTGACACAAAGGTGTCACACAACCACAAAAGAAAGAGGGATACCACCATATATCTGCATTTACTGTCAGCACAAGCAGTCAGAACATGTTTTCCTGCTCATCATTTTGACAGATTTGTGCATCAGAATAATGTCAGTAAACTTGTGCAGCTTTGAAATATCAATGGTCTGTTAAACAAGGTGAGAAAAATCCAGACAAATACCCCCCCGACATAATTTTACCACCAAAAGGGAGAACATGTAAGGGAAAAAAAGGATCGTCCTACTTTTATAGATTCCCAAAACATATCTATTGATGGGCTAAAAACAACCATTTCAGAGCGACTGTATAAAGACACAAGTGAATATGCACCCAGTTACAGGACCTGCTTCACTCTCCATTGCCTCAGTAATGGTCAAAAATGTGCAAATGAGAAAATGTTGTGGCTTTTCACTGCGGGGAGACAAAAATAGGTTCATCTGGAATGGGACGCAAACACCATAACAGCTCAATATACTCGTTTTCAATTGTGGGATAATGTGCTTTCATCCTATAGAGAGCACAGCGTGAGATATAGATGAGGAAGACTTCATGATGAGAGTGTGGGAGGATGAGGAGGGAAACGTACGAGGGAGGGGAGAAAAAAGCAAAAGGAGCTGGTTGTGGTGTCAGATGGAATAGGCAGATGGTTGAGGATGCGTTTCCAATCAGCCCTGGTGATAGGGGTGAATCCTTAAACGCTAAATCCAGAGAAATCCTTACAATCAAATCACACATATCCTCACTGCAGGCCCCACTGTGGGTTACAGTACAGTCAGCATGCTGGCTAACTTCCTTTAACAGCTCAGAAATAGTGGTGAGATGTTTCCAAATTGGTCTTTTCTCACAGCAGGGGTCACTGGTCTCTACAACGTTTGGGAAACACTCTTCAAGTTCACAAATATAGCATAGCACGTGGCGGTAAGAAGAATTAAAATGTGCCATAACTCCTTCCTCATTGATTACATATGATGTGTCGCTTTGGAAATCTCTGTTGTCAAGTGGTTTTGATTAATCAAAATCCAGTATTAAACACAGCCAGGTATGAGTAAAAATTCTGACTCAAGGGGTGTGTCTTAAGGCAATAAACTGCCTGTTTCTAAGCCGCCACGTTAAAGATTGTTCCAAGACTATTATTGTGCTCAGAGGAGACTGATCGAAGGAGCGATGAGCAAGGGAACAGGAGAACTGTCTCACCCAAACTTTTTTTATCAACAGACACGCCCCCATATGGGATATCGCTCACTGATTTGACACTGCAGCGGCTCAGACTTCTCTAAACTTCACATCAGCTGAGTTTACTGGTCGCAAAAAGATGGAGTCGCAAACACTGAGGATGGATCAGAAACAGGTCAGAAAACTGGGATTAAAATTAAAGTTGCACAATGTTGGATTTTTGGCCAATATCCAATGTGCTTGTTATGTGCAAAATAACGAAAATAATAAATTACTTCATGCACTTTCTGAGTCAGTCATAACAATACCCACAATCAGGGCAAATTTAGCTGATTTCATAATTGACCAAGATCAGTTATTAGGTCAAATCAGCAGCAACCCATTATGATAACTGTTGGTTCATTTTCAAAACAATATAGGCCGATACCTATACAAGCCAATATATAGTGTGCATCCATAATTTAAAGTGCTTGTTGCGAGATTAAAGCACAAACCACTACACACAACCTTCCTAAGATCAAGAAAATAGAGGATTAGAACTGAATTTATCAGCCAACAAAATCACTCATTTGGTTAAATGAAATTGACAGAAGATTTTCATTTGTAATCAGTTATTTCCCTCATTCATTCCCCTGTCAAGTTTCATTCATGAGCTCTAGTTAAGTGTAACATGATATCTTTTTCCCTAAAATCTAATAAAAAAGTATTATGCAATCTTCTTTCGACATCATAACGATAAGATGAGAAAAAATTCACAGCAGCAATGAAATGCTGCTGCAACAAATTTCATAATAAATAAATAAACTAGGTTATATAAATACATTTCAGGGTCAACATTCAGAAATAACAGATAAATAATGAATAAATGAGTAGTCTAATAACATTTTGGTGGTAAAGTGATGCGTGTGCTTCTGAACGAGACACAGAATAAAGACAGTGAAGATTTTCCTTATGTGAAAGTGTCTATTCAATAGGTTAAAAACAGAGACAAAGCTCTCCTCTCTCCTCTCTCCTCTCGTCATTTCATTTCATCTCTGGTGGGAGGGACTGAGGGCGCAGTCACACTGGCTAATCGTAAACCATGCTCACAAACAGCACAGCTCCCACTTGAACTGCACTTCTGATTGGTTAAACTGGTGCTTTTTAAATTCACCCTCTGTACATTATGTGCCAATAGTGAAATTAGAGATTCAACCCCAAGCTGTTCTTTTGAACCAGGCTGTAAATGTGTTTTTAATGCTGTAGAAGGTTTTTTTTTGTTTGTTTGTTTATTTTACTTTGTCTGTGTGGTTTCCAGTTTTTCAGATTCTCATAGAACTGTGGTTTAAAGTTCTTCTGCACAGGCTGCATTTTTTAAACCTGCATTTTGTTGTTCCTTAAAAACACAACAGAGTGAATGGAACACAACATCACAACATGATGTCATACAACTAGAACTGTCTCAAACACCTCAAGAATCCACTCAAAGATCACACTCACACACACTTAGTCCGAGGACAGTGCACGAGTTACTTTTGACGAAACTTTCAACGAATTGAGAAGATGCTTCACCGTATCAACTACCAAGGGGATTATCCGGATAGTGAGCAAGAGGATGTCCCTCTACCTCCTTCCCAACCGGCTGGAGGAGATGACTCCTCACACAGGTTCTACTTTCTTTTACGCATCTCTGAGGACTCTGTCTCTGACTCTGACTCTGACTCTGACTCTGAGGAGTCTGAACCTGAAGAACAGGAGGACGCCTTCGTGGATGGCGTCTTCGTGAACAACGTCTTCGTGGACAATGTCATCATGGTGGGAGACTACGCTCTAGAGCAGGTCGAAGACACCAGTGAAGAGGAAGATCCAAATGAAAGCGCAGAGGAAATTCCTCAGCCTGGAGGATCAAGAAAGAGGGAGAGGGAAGACGACAGCGAGGAGGAGGAGGAGGAGGACCGTAAAAGACCCAGATGGGACCATTTCACCTCCGATGATGAAAACCAAGAGGATGATGATGATGACAATGAAAGTCTTGACGAAATTCCTCAGCCTGGAGGATCCAGAAAGAGGGAGAGAGAGTCTGATAGTGATGACAGTGATGTTAGTGATGATGAGGACAGTAAAAGGTTCAGATGGGACTGGTACATCTCTGACTATGACGATGGGTCTGGGTATGACAGTGACAATGAGGATTGAGCGTCATCACCTTTGGTCATCCCGGAGGAAAAACTGCTCCCAGCTATGGTCATCTAAGGGCATGTAAATTGTAAATAAATGTAAATCAATGTATATAATGTAAATATTGCTTTCCCTTTGGTCCTCGCAGGTTATTTCATACATATTGAGAAACATAACATTTTAATGTAGAAATTTAAAGAGTTCCTTTAGTACATTTTACAACACCACTAATTATTTTTTTTTCAGTGTAAGAAATAGGGGGTGTTTCACTTTTGTTTTTGTGAACAACTTTGATGGAAACTTGCAAAAAGTACACATTTAATTCCTACTCACTACTAAGGTGTTCAATACTTGAAATGTGATATCTGTCGAGTTTTACTCACCACACATTCACTAACCCTTAACTTACTTTTGTAGTCGATAGTAAAATATGAAAAAAAATGAAATATTGAGGAAATATTTTTCCTGTGGAAGCTTGATGCAGCAGCTGTTTGTTGTTCCTTTTTCTCCTTTTCTTTTCTTCTCATTTATTTCCTTCATATTTGATGCTTGCCGTCACTTTTTATGCCTCATTTGTTGGTCATGGACACCAAACTGCTTATGTTTGCAGCTGTGATTTTCCTTTTTCCATTACCTGAAACTGAGGCTATACGACATGGACAAAATTTCATATGTCAATATTAATGCCAGATATCTAGAAATAATTATGATACAATATGACTCTGGCTTTGGTGAAAACTAAGCATTTTTCTGAAAACTAAAAGCATGATACTACAACAGGATGTGGAAAGTACGGCTCACTGTCAGTCATCAACAAAGTCATCAAAAATCATGTGACTTTCTGAGTTTTACATGGAGGGTGAGCCGGGAAAATCTACACTATGAATACCTTTGATATTGGGATATTAATGTCTTAAATTTTCATATCTCGAAATGGATACAATAAGGATATATCTTTCAGCTCTACCTGTAACCATGGTTGCACTGTTTATACAGGAGGATACAGCTGTCAGCAGCAGGGAAGGAGGCTTCATATAATCTCGTCTGCATTTGTTATTTATATTACTTGACGACATACTTTCCATGGAAAAATGACCATCAGAATTAAAGGTGCAGTGAGAGAAAGATTTTGGATGTGACAGCCCTGAGTTGGACTGATGCATCTGATTATAGCATGCCACCAATTAATCAATGCCGTCTATTATGTAGCCGATGAATAAACCTTTATTTTGTTCTGTGTGGAGATCCTGTTATTCCCGCTCCTGTGTGTCTGTGTCAGACTGCATGCTGCACTCTGCCAATGATAAAAGGGTCATTGACAAAAAGAGGGTGTTTATTAGAATACGATAAATATCTGTATCATGCATTATCTATGTGGGCATTGTCAGTGAGTTGCTAACAGTTATAACATATGATAGTACCTGACCTTTAAAGTGACGAGTAAATGCTTTAAAGTGTGTTATGATTATCGTTATAAAGCATTGTGGTAATTTATGCATGTTTATAACAGTAGTTATACAGTGCTACAATATTTATTGTAACATATTATAACTGTATTTATAATGCGGTATAGACATAGGCGTCAAATAAAGTGTTACCGAGATTTCCATTTCAGTTTATTGTCAATTATTACACCTAAAAATTTGTTCTCAGACACTGTTTCAATTTCGACATTGTTTATCGTCATTTTGAAGCCAGAGTCTGATGGTCGATTTCCGAAAATCATGTGGGATATTGGCCAATATATATCTGATGTAGACTTTCTTTTGTCCCCAGTGTCAGTATTTGCATCGCCCCAAAAATCTCATATCAGTCGGGCTCTAATTTGAATGTAAAAAACTGAAGAGCAGGTTCAAATCGGTGCATGTGATTGTGTGTTAACGTGTGTGTCTGACAGGTGGGGGGGGGGGGGGGGGGGGGGGGGGGGGGGGGGCATGGCTGGGCTGTGTTGTCATTACTAAGCTACAGTTGCTTGTTGACATCATTACCACAGGACAGCTGACAGCAGCTGCAAGCTGAGAGAGAGAGAGAGGGAGAGAGCGAGAGAGAGAGAAAGGGGGGTATTTGGGTCATTGAACCATACATTTAAGTTTCTTTATCATCTCTGTTTTGTGATCCTTTGTGGAGCTACAAAAGTGCTTTCCTCCTCAAAAAGACTGAAATATAAATCTGATAGGCTTTCACTTTGAGGCGTCACACACACACACAAACACACACACACTGCCAAAAATACAACACAGGGAGTTGATTGTTGCCATAAATGTGGTTCGGTCGGTCTTCAGTGCACTCAACCAACAAGGATTACTTCCTCTCACACACATGCACCAAACACACATCACACTGTATCTTTACTATAAAAGCACATGTGACTGAAGAAACTTAAGGCTGGATGAGTTCACAAAGCTAAAAAATCTGTGCATGTGTGTTTGTGGGTCAGAGGTCAGCGCGGTCTGGCTGAAACCACAAACCACAGGGGGAGCTACTGCTGGTGCAGACGGACGCATGCAGACACACACACCTTCCTCCATCTGTCTACTTAGCTGCTCAATCATAAAGTCGCTCATGCAGACAGAGAGACACTGAGAGGACCCATATCCCGCTGAGACTGGAGACACATTCACATCCACGCTGTGTGAACTGAGCAGGTCTGAGCCAGATTATAGCAGACTGAAATGGGATTTTAATGAACTGAACTGGATCATAAAGGTCTAAAACTGATTATACTGAATTAGTGGATTATACTGAACTGGATTATTGTACTAGATGGATCAAGGCTTGTGGGCTGAGTTGCAATAACAGCGAGGTAATAAAGTGGATAGACTTTTATAGAGGGTTACCGGTTTTAATGACAAGTCAGGTCTATCCTTTCTTTTTTTCCCCTGCTTTTACCCCTGCATGCAACATTTGTAGTCGCTGAAAGTGAGGGAATTGAAATCACTTTATGTCACTGGTGTGTTAAACAGCAAAGCCATTTAATTTCACATTTAAAGCTCACTCATGCTGTTCACCCCCAATGCAAGGGGATATGGATAAAGCCCATAGTCTGAGCTCATTTGTCTGTATCTCAACATGTTTTCTGGAAGCTTACAGATATTGACCAAAAGTGCAATGTTGTAAAATATATGGAGAGGAATTTTGTGTTAATATTATGCCATCAAAACAATAGTTTGGGACCAAAAATAAAATCTTGCAAACAAAATTGTGATCACAAAAATTCAAATGATAGCAATGAATAAATGAAATATATTTGTGATTAAATTCTTTTCTTATTAAATCCACTTTTTTTTTTTCGATCTAAGTTTTCATCTCACAAACCACAGATTCATTTGTGTTTCCAGGATTTGCATTTACGTTTCTAAATTTTGCTTCCATGTTTCTTGAAGTTTGCATTTGCATTCCTTCATGGTTCTCGTGGGCGGGGCTTCCTCTGAAAGATGCAAGAAGCCTCCTGATTGGTCAGCATCACACAGAGAGACTTTGTGACAACTTATTGAGACAAAGTCTTATCTTGAGACGAAACAAAATATTCAAAGGTCTAACCCTGATAAAGGTTTAAATATACTACATGTTCAACCTAATGTAAAAAAACACTTGGGAATATGAAAGTTATTGCTTGAATGCACAAATTAATTTTGAGCCATAGACTGTTTAATAGATTGTTGAAGTCTCTGTGACATCGCCTATCTGTTCTTGCAGCCACGGCCGTATTTGAAATGGGATGAGTGACAAGTGCTCAAACTCACAGCTATTGGACGCCTGTCAGTCACATGATCTGAGCTGGGCCTCTGATTGGGTGAGCTCGCGATCATAATATCTTCTAAACTGCAGAGTTTAGAGTTTTTTTACTTGGTGTGAATGTGACTTCTGGTACTTCTGGACCCAACCTCAAGACACTGGAAGAACTTTTTAGAGCTTACATTGTTTCAAATTTTCAAACTCGAGGTTTCCGCTTATTTTGAACCCATAGGGCATAAAAGCATAAATAATACATGTTGTAAAAGCTTGGATGTATAAAAAAACAAAGTTGTTTTAATTCAACCCCATTAAATGAAACCATGGCCTCCTCAACTTGAACAGTGGAGGACTTTGCAGACGCTGTTGTTTTAAGAATCAATAGAAAATTGTGCTCTTACGATTTCTGCATTTAGGATAATACTGAGTTTAAAAACTAATGAAACAAAAAACCAATGTATATAATGTCTTGTTCAATGTTGACAGAGTAACATCATTTATGAGAAAAAGTTGACTCATAAAAAAATGACTTTTTCTTCTTACTTCAATTGTTTTCACATTTGATTACTATTATAATTGTAATTGTCAGCTTGGACATTTTATCGAAAATGCTACAGAGTTGTGTATGTTTTTCTTTCTATGTCATTAAAGGCCCAATTGTATTTTGTTTATGTAGATAAGCCCTGGCTAATGAGACTCCTCTGTAGCACAGAGAAACAGATTGGAATCAATTAACGTTTTCCTTCTGGTTAAAATGCAGAGACAACATCCTGCAAATCCCAGGTGCTGGGTAAACTGACCTCTAAGAATCCCGCATGTTGTCCACAGGGACTGGTAGAGGAGCTCATCATTATCTGATGTGAACAGCTTTAGTTCTCTATGTTTTACTGTGGTGCTCTCTGAGAAGAGACTGTGAAATACCTCAGTCAGATGGCAGGTCAAACAGAGCTGGCCCAGCAGGCCCACACACACACACACACACACACACACACACAAACACACAAACAGGCAGCTCAGATACCACATACAGGGAAGGCTCAGCCGTGAGAGTGCAAACCAGGCTGTCTCCAAATGTCTCACACACACACACACACATGTAGTAGCCCACCAGTGTGGCACCAGACTAGCCCACCTGTCCACTTCAGGAGCACTATTGGCTAATGCATCAGTGTTGGTTGGTTTCTGCTGGAGCATAAAAAAGCTCATGGAAAACCAACAGAACAATTTAATTGGCACGTGTGTATGTGTGTGTATCTGTGTGTGTGTCTCTCATGAGCCACACAGCAGTCATAAGATTCAATTATGATAAACAAGAGATCTTTATTCAGGATTGACAACAGCAACACACAAACATCTGCAGCGCTCAGGGCCATCTGTTGTTACAGACTGCTCAATCAGCCCTGTGTGCGCGTGAATCTTCCTGTTAGACATAAACCATTGTCTTCTGAGTGTGTGTCCATGTGTGTGTGTGAAAAAGAGAGTGTGGTTTCTCAGAATATGCGCAGCTTGTGGCTGGGAATGTAGCCTGTCTGCGAATAGGAACGTCAGTCAGCAGAATTCTGCTTTATATCAGACAGAATATGAAGAACTTGCTCACAGACACACATAAACATAGTAACTGAGTCTTTTTTCCACTATATGTTCAAAAATATAAAGGTGGGAAGAAAGATGGATGGATATCCAACAATATGCCTGACTATGAGAGTTAAAGGGAGATTCTTTGAAGGATTTCAAGTCGTCATAAAACAGAAAAAGTGGATGTCTGAAGAAAGACAGAGGCAATCAAGAATAAAGCATGAACCTTAGTTTTGATTTCACAACTTCTGTAGCTGTTTTTGAAGAATTATACAGTAAATCCTCAAAGGCCTTACATGTTGCACGCACACCAGCACATGTTGCTACTGTATTCAGTTTTCTGAGTCACGATGGCAAGTGACACATATTTCTGGGCCAAGTTTCCCGCTCTACCAGGAGTCAGGATTATGTAATGTTTTGATGTAGTGTAAAAATTCAGTGCTGGAGGCAAGTCACACTGGACTGCACTTTGCTCAGGCAGCATTCTGCGCTCAGCTGCTTTAAGTGCTTTAAATGGTGATAAATGAAATTAATCACACTCATTCATTTGCAGCGGATCATGTGACACAATGTTTGCTCATGCATAACGAAGGGCTCAGTTGGGGGGGGGGTGTCAAAACTATATCCGTGTGTGTTATGTTATCACATTCTTACAAAGCTAAGTATAAAATCTGCATCTTCACATATGATTAAATAATAACTGTTTTCTCTTGCTGGGTTCAAGTTGATTGAGTATTTCTTGTCATGTTTTTAGATTAATTTGTCAAGTTCCTCTAATGTAGTGATTCCCAACCTGTGGGCCCCGGCCCCCTGGTGGGTCGTGAAGGTATTGTAAGTGGGCCGCCAAATCATTTCCAAAATGATATGATTTTAGGGGAGTGTAATTATATAAAGATACAACAAACGGATAAAGAAAGCAAGAAAGAAAGATAAAAATACACAGAATGATGTTTTATAAATTAAAACTCAGTTACGAACTTGGATCGGAAAATAAAAATGTTCAGATATTCATATAAAAAATGCTCCCTAAGAAGGCATGTTAGTGCCCAATGGGTAACATGACCTGACTTAAATTTAACAACGACCCAATACGTAATAAAAAATATGTAACAAAACCCAAAATGTAATAACTTTTCAAAAATTCAACAAAAGTGCCAAACTCAAAACACAACAAAAAGAATGTATTAAAAGCCTAAATGTAATAGCTTACACAAAATGTAAGAAATTGTTACACTTTGACTAAAAAGTTGTTTCGTTTGGGCTCATAATCTGTTACATTAGTAACATTACTGACCAGCTATTACATATTGGGTTTTATTACGTTTTGGGTTGTTGTTACAAATGGGTCTCTAACAAGGCATTTTATATCCTCTGTACTTATTGGGTCGGAGGTTTGCCGCAAACATTTTTGAGACTTTAAAATGGGCTCTGAGTTGGAAAAGGTTGGGAACCACTGCTCTAATGGCACTATGAGGACACTGCATGATGGGTCATAGGTTTCCATATGTAGGAAAATGTATTATGTGTATCTCTTTATGTTTCAGATAACCTAGATCAGTCGTTCCAAACCTTTTTCCAGTTCAAGGCCCACTTTTAAGTCTCAGAAATGTTCGGGCCCACCTCCTACCCCATATGTAAGGAGGATATAAAATGCCTTTTTATATCAATTTGAATAATGCAAAAAGTGGGCCTAAACAAATGGAAGTAGTGTTCATGAGACGATCTGCTCTCCATTTATCCGCTTCCAAAACAAGCCCATGCTTTGGCAAGAGTCACAGTTTTATGACAGTGGGTGATGGTGCTCATGGGAAATAGAGTCTTGATCACAGAAAGGCTTGACTGTTTCCAGCAACAGGTGTCAGTGTAATCATTGCCAAACGAAAAGCAATTAAATGGGTGAAAATGAGAGCAATAGAAAATATCCCCATATGTATTTGGATATAATTTAACATAAATGATAAAAAGGCCAGGACACTCTAACAAAAAGGTGAAATACTTTTTTTTAGAGTGTCCTGGCCTAGAAAGACAGCAGAAAAATTCACCATAAATCCGTTGACTCACTGGCTTGAAACAGTGAAGTATTTAATCTTAACCCTTTGATGCATGAATTATGAAAGTCAGTGTCAGGTTTTATTAAGTGTTTTTATTTGTCTTGAGGCATGAAAAAACATTTTCCTTTTTTTTTCTTCAAATATTTGTAACTGAAAATTCAACATAAATCAGTGTGAACTTAATGCAAATGACTTATTTTCTCTTTTTTTTTTTTTTGGTTATTTCATGAATAATCAGTTTTTTTTAAGTTTTGCAAAACTTTTTAACTCTCTTTCATCCATTTTAACACTGATTAATTTATGGTTTGTAAGCTTTTTCACCCTGAAATGTTTGTCTATAACATTTTAAAAAGAAATATATATGCTTGGAAAAAAAATTGAACAAAAAAATTTTAGGCCCTAAGAAGAATAAAAATATCCCAATATGAATTTCCACCACATGAACCATTGAATTTAGGAGTAAATAACTTTTTCAAAAGGTGTCCACTGTAGTGACCACTATGCACCACAGGGTTAATGCTGAGTCAGCCAAATGCAAAAAGTTAAATCTTGGTGAAAGGACACCAGGAAATCCAAAGATGTTGATGTAAATGTGTACTCTAAAAATTTAAGTTGTCATGTTACCTTCTTAAATTTCAAGGCAAGGGGGAGGTAAATCCAGAAAACTTTATATATTTGCAGTATCACATAACATAACCTACAATATTAGCAATTTCCAAAAAACAATGATGTAGGTGCAACTTAGCGAGATCAGCTGGCACACTGCATGTGTTTATGTGTGTGTATATTTCTTTATGTATGCACCCGGGCACATGAGTGACTTATCTGGGACAGGGACATCACAGGGAACAACAGCGGCAGAAATTGAATTTTCTGCTGGCGATGGAAGAGGCAGCAGGAGCGTGACTGAATAGGTGTGACTGCAGAGGTTTTCCTTTAATACAACAAAAGATCATACGGAGCACAGCAGAACAGGCCGCCAGGAAAAGCCTCCCCGCTGACATTGTTTCATGTCTTAAAATGTGTGCGAGAATGTGTTTGTGTCTAAAGCTGCAGCAGCTATATTCAGCAGATAGAGAGAAGAGCTGTAGTGTCGCTCAAAACCAGCGGGAGAGGAAAAAAAGAAAGCCGGAGAGGGCAGAGAACAAAGAGGGAATAAAACGACGAGGCAACAGAGGAATTGGAGAGTGGACATCAGTCAATAGAGGAGGATAGCTGCTATTGTGCAGTGTTTACTATTACGATGACTCTGAGGCTATATTTTATTTAGTTTTTCTGGCAGTCATTCTGAAGTGTGACTCTACGTCTGCATCAATGCATGCAATCATAACAGGCACCAAAACCCACTCCTGCTTTTTTTTCTTTCCCTCTCACAGGCTCAATAAAGCCCTTTTCACACATGAGCTCATGGCAATTTTCAGACAATTTCAGGACATTCAGGTCCTGGATTTCTCTGGAATTGCCCTTCACAAGTGTCCCTAACAGTGGGAGCTTGTCAGTGTCAGACACACCTGAAATAATCCTTTTAGCAAAGGTTGGGGCTCATGGGCAGAGAGGGCTGTAGAAGAAGAAGGAGNATATGTATGTATGTATGTTCAATGTATGTATATATGTATGTATGTATGTATGTATGTCCTATGTATGTATGTTAGATGTATGTATGTATGGATGTATGTGTGTCTGTCTGTCTGTATGTATGTATGTATGTATGTATGTATGTATGTATGTATGTGTGTATGTATGTATGTATGTATGTATGTATGTATGTATGTATGTATGTATGTATGTATGTATGTATGTATGTATGTATGTATGTATGTATGTATGTATGTATGTATGTATGTATGTATGTGTGTATGTATGTATGTATGTATGTATGTATGTATGTATGTATGTATGTATG